>VBRH01000762.1:62216-83256 GCA_014578085.1 Cardamine resedifolia | reverse complement strand
TTAGAGTTTAATTTTAAGAATTTGAATTTAAATCCTTTATATCAGGTAGAGAGTTTAATTTTATGATTAAATAAAATTATAACCTCCAATTAAACTCTTCGTAACCTTTTTTCAATATTTTTAGAAGTTTGCCAAGTAATCTCTTCGTCTTCTCTCCTCGTCTCCTCGTCTCCTCAAAGTCCTCTCATCAGCTCTGGTTAGTCTTTTGCTTTCTCCTCTGAATTGATCTTTTGTGCTCTGTATTTGTATTAGAAGTTTGTATGTGTCGTTGAATTTGTTTTCTCATTTTCTATAATGCCCTTGCTGAAGAATATCCCAAAGATAATGAAGACACAAACACCAAAAACTCTAATAGTATATGTTGATTGAACCTTCATATTTTTTTTTAATTGTATATAAATATATTGACTAAACTATGTGACTTTATTTTTTAGATTTTGATGATGATTTTACTATGCCGCCTGAAGAAAATGGGGAGAATGGTGATAGAGAGAATGGTGATAGAGATAACTCAGATTGGCCTTTTTGATGTTTAATTATTTTATTTTTGTCATTTGTGATTTTGAACTATTCTATTGTTTTCTTTAATTTTGGTTTAATTACTGTATTATAACTGTTAGATTTTTTTAAATTAAACATGATATAACCGACTATTTTAGTATTTTTAGTATTTTATTCTTAGTTTTATAAAGGTTAAACTATACATAGAAATATGTATAAAAATTAAATAGATAAAGATATATAAAACTAATAAAAAGTCTTTTATTCAATTGATCCGGTGGTCGACCCGGTTCGACCGGTGACCTGGCGACCCGGAAGGTCATCTGGGTCTTAGTCCGGATCGGGTATAAAAACATTGCTCGTGACTTAGTAGCTCTTCTGGTTCATCATCTAGTCTGGTTTTAAACATTCATTTTTTTATTTTTAATATGTAGTAATAGATATGTTTCTAAAGTTTGCTATAAATAAGGTTTTAGTTTTTGCCAAACTCTGTTGGCTTCAAGTTGATAAATACCTGAATCTGAATCTGTCAAGGAATCTTGGTAAATAACCACTTAACCACTACAAGAAATGGCAAAAATACCGACGGTGAAATTAGTCGGAATATCGTCAGAATTAGTGGATTATGACGAAAATGTATTAGTTCTGAATTTGCGAGTCGGAAACAGAAATTTGGTCGGAAATTGTTCGGAATGAAGGGGATCGGAAGTTGGTCGAAAACGGTTGTCGGAATTTAGTTGGAAATATTCCGACTACATTCTGACCAATTTCTGACTGGGGTTCGTCGGAAATTGGTTGGAAAATTTCCGGCTAATTTCCGATGACTCCGTTAATCGTGGTCGGAAATGTTTAATATGATTTTTTTTAAACAAAATTTTTTTTAGAAAACAATTAAAATTACATAGAATATAAAAGTCTTACACACGGGGAAATATATTTATAAATTCAAATTAAAATCAAAATCATCAACAGCTATAGAGTCGTCTGGATTTGAGGTCTTCGTGACGACGGAATGAAATTCGGGTATAGAGTTGACATCATCCGATTCCAGTACAAGATATTCAGAGATGCTTCTAACTCCTTGTGTCATTTATTTGTTGCTTCTTGCTGCGCTCTGAAGTGTGCCAACTCCGCTTCCAAGTACATTTCCTTCATCGATCTATAGCTATTCATGTCATCATCATCATTGTAAGGTATAAATCTATATCCATACCAAATTCCCTTATTTTTGGGAATTTCCTACAAAAAAATAACAATTATTGTTATTATAATAGATGTAAATAAATTTTTAAGCGTTAATTTTAAAATATAACATACAAATTATCTCAATATATATATATTGTTCTTATCGGCTTGTGAGGAGGAAAACGTCTTCCGTATTCCGACTCTTGTGTCATTTGAGTCAACATCGCTTGTTTACGCTGTCTACATTTCCGAATGATGGCCTCAACTTTTTTGTCGACGAAAGTACCATCGGCCCGCGTATGAGTTGCTTCCATAAACGTGACCATATCCAAAAGTTCACCAGTCACGGGGTTACACTTACAAATATAAGAAATACAATAATATTAATAAATAAAATAAAATTATACTGATTTAAATTTATATGGAAATTAGAATGAAAATATACCAGATGTGTTTGCGTACAAACGACATTGACCCGTAAGTGTGTTTTGCAGTGCCGTATCCACCACGGTTGCTATTACGATTACCGGAGTTGGTCTCAGCCCGACTTACATTGGTCTCCTTCTTCCAAAACTCAATTAGGCTGGTCCATGCCGAAGTTCTAATCCAACGAGGTGGATCTTTGTTGTGTTTTCATTTTTTTTTAACTCGTAAACTTTATCTTACACATGCTGCCGCTACTTCCTCAAATTCGTGACGAACTCGTTGGTATTTCATAATCCCAATTTAATTTTTGCTACATACATTTCCACTTATTAAATTTTTATTTAAAAAAATATATATATCGAGAATAAAATTACCGCAAAAGTTTTGAACCAACAATCTTTTCTTACTTGTGGAACGCTGCTAAAATTCAGATTTGAATCAAAATTCGCCTCCATGATTTTATTAACCACCTTAGTTATTACTTTGGTGAGTTTGAACCTTGTTTAAAACACATGAATATTAAGCAATAATTAAATATTTGATAAATTTTTTTAATATAAGTCGAGATTTACCATTGCTCCAAAGTCATCAAATCTAGTGGTCTAACTTTTTCTTGAGAATCAGGCGGACTCCATAGCCAAATCAAAATCCATATCCATGTGTACAATAGGAGGTTAAGCCTCAGAACCAGATGCTCCAGCATTGTCGAGTCCTGGAGGAGGTAGACCTTGGGCTCGGTGCCACATTCGCTGATAAGAAATTAGAGTATGCTCTGTGCGCTCTGACTGATATAATCATTTTAGTCTATCCGTGATTGGTAAGTACCACATTTGTTGATAAGGAATTCGAGTCCGGCCTATATAAACTTGGAATCTTTTTTTTTTTTCTCGCAAAATCTGCAAGCTTCCAAATTTGCATCTTCTCTCCAAAATATCATGTAGTTATCTCGACATACATATATAATTTGATATGGTAACCGCACACCGCTACCAACTTCTAGATTGCATAATACGATCGATGTGCAAGATTGTCTTATGGGAGATAATCGCAGAAAAAATCCGCAATTGCATCCACACAATCCTCACTTAGATTGAAATCAATTTTGATTCTCATCATCCTAGTCGCTGCAGATAATGGAGAATGACATTCTTTGCAATCTTCATATATTGGCTGTTTGACAGCATCAAACTTCTAAAAAAACCTTCTAGACTCATGGTTTGACTCTTCAACAACATTAGAAGTTTCTATAACTTCCGGATATGCGTCTCTAACCATCCGCTCTACATTATCGCATCATCTCTAATAGTGGTACTACCTTCATCCATAAATCTATCAGCATTTTCTTGTTATACTCTTCCTCCTCTACGACTAGTACCTGCCATATCTACAAAATCTTCTCCATGTGATAACTATATATAATATTGTATCAAGGAGAGTGCTACGTGGCGTTCCAATAGCTTTTCTAAAAAGTTTTTTTTTTGCTGAGGCAGAAAGAGGCCTCAAACTCTTCCTTTTATTATTAGGAGATTGGGGTTGTTTCGGGCTCTTGTAGCTTTTCCCTATTAATTGGTCATGTTACTTTGTGGGTTCCATTATCTTTTAATAAAATTATTTTCAGCAGAAATAAAATATCTTTAAATGCCAAGAGCTAGATCATCCTCACTAAATCTTCTAGCACTGCATATACACTCAATATCTCATTGCCAGCAACATATTCCATGGCAATGGCAATATGAGTTGGTGTCAAAATCATTAGCTTTAACGCGATTTGATTCTTTATTAACATGCAATATGAAGAAGACACATTGATGAAAGTCGCAATAAATTCAGATGTTATTTAAAACAACATCACATGTTAAATTCACATGTCAGAGAGTTTTGGCTTTAACATGTGATACATAATCACAAAGAGAAGATGATGATTCTGTTCAAGAACCATGAAAATCCTGAAAGTACATTGATTCAAAAATATTAAAATTTAGTACCATCATCAAAACCTCTCAATAGAAGGGATGTGTCTTCTTGAAGATGTTCTCGGGCGCATCCTAGTAGTCCTTCTTCATTTGTTTTGGTTTTCGTGATCGGACTGCGAGATGGAGTGGATCTGGCTGGAGGGCAAAGGTTTCCGGTTATGGAGCGTTCTGAGAACGGCAAAATTCTGTTTTCCTAGCTCTTAGACTAGTGACTTTGTCTCAAAAACTCATATTCGCGGTGACTCACTACCTCAACTCGATTTCTTATTGCAGATTTGGGTTCTCACGTAATTCTTCGTTTAGATTTGAACTGGCGAGTTCAAATTGTGTCTTCTCTGGCAGGATGGCTAAACGGCTAGGATCGTGGACTGCTTCGGGCAGACACTTCTGGTTTTCCTCCTCTCCCTTAGGCGTGGTTCCTCGTTTGATTCGTTATCCCGTCCACTTCTGGTCTGAGTTTGTTCAAATCTTGTCAGTCTCGGTGTTGTCTCTTCTGGTTTCACTACAAGGTGTGGCTCATTTGTTCTTGGTATGGATAAGGACTTGCTTGTTACCCGAATCTGCTCTTGCGGACTTAGATATGGTTTTTCGGAGACAGATATGTGGCCGTGGTCATTTTCTCTCTTCTTCCTTAGATGTTAATTAGCTTTATCATTGTAATTACACACCGTAACCTCGTTGTAACACCGATTTTGGTTGCTTCCTTGCTTTTAATTTTTTTGGAATGGGACCAAAATCTAGTCATGCAAATTTTATAATAAAATCTTCTTTTGAATAATATTTACATTTTATCCAAAAAAAAACCTCGAAATAGAACACGACCAGTCTTGTTCAAAAGGACATGAGAACACTTTGAGGGACGAAAAACACAAAAATGAATGAAAATGTAATAATTGTAAACTATGTACTAGATTAATATTCTCGTTATCTTTTTTTCTTTTGCCTCCTACAACTACTAGAACCTTACTGGATTTGCACCAAACTTGGAACATAAGAGCACATATGTATCTGCCATTTGGATTCTCTGAGAGCCACTTCTATGTAGTATATGTCCTCTCTAACCAAGTAAGCTTTGT
The DNA here is from genome assembly GCA_014578085.1 of Cardamine resedifolia. Lineage (NCBI taxonomy): Eukaryota > Viridiplantae > Streptophyta > Magnoliopsida > Brassicales > Brassicaceae > Cardamine > Cardamine resedifolia. The sequence goes on along the minus strand of VBRH01000762.1, from coordinate 78,095 downwards.
TTTTGGTCAACTTTTGTCTGTCTATATCACAAATCAATGCTACATTCTTCTTCTCCTCGATGAAGAAACTCACATATGGAAACATAAAGCTTTCATTGAACAATCTCAAATCAACTTTCAAGAAGTTGCTCCACTACACTGTATTGGACTTAATCTTAGTTGTTATCCATAATTCCTTTTCATATGCATGACATGCACTTGAGAAATAACACTGTATGCTTCTCTTCTCTAACAGAAAATAGAAGTAAAGAATCTATCAAGTTAAAGATCTGATAACATCTTTGAGAGAAGTGACATCTGCTTGTAAACGATGAAACTATTTAATTTAAGATCCGAGCTTTATAAAGAAGCATTATGGTAAAGAAGCCAATGAGATTCTGGTGATTATGATATATGATTCAAGGACTTGTTTAATGAGCATCAATATCCATAAAGACTTGGTAGATTCATCTATAAAGAAATTAGGTAAACTTAATCAAGTCGAGATAATTAAAGTGTTTCATTGCAATGGATTATTGGTATGCATCAGTAAGAATAATTAGAGGGTCATGGTTGGGTCAAATCAGGTGGATCCAACCCGAAACAATTACTATACATTAGACTTGTTTTCTATGGGATACGACATCAACAACAATAACCACAAAATATTCAGGCTTTCCTATTCGTTTGTCCAGAAGTATGAGATCTATTTTTTTTAAACCCTAAATTTTATTTCTTCTCTCAAATTTATCGTCGGTCACATTGCTTAAACCATGCATCCTCTTTCCTCCTCGAACATTATTTTTCTTATTGAATTACTTGCTCTTGATGTAGTTAATTACATTGGCTAAAGTGCTTGTCAAATTAACTCACGAACAACAAAAACAAGTAAAATTGATTTTCTTTGCCTTCGATTGTGGTTACTTTTGAGATATAGTTTCTGATATATTTATGTGACTTTCATTTCTGTATTTTGTAGACGATTGGTGAGCTTTTGTATCCTTTGGTGAAAACGTAGCTTATGGACTAGTTCACTAAAATTCACTCTTTTTTTCTTTCTTTTTTTAACTTTCGCAAACCATCTTTACTTCAATTATCATTCTTACAGAACTGAACCATAAGTTATATATGTTTTCACTAAAGGATAAAAAAAGCTAACCAATTGTATACAAAATAAAGAAATGAAATTCACATAATTAAATACATTAGAAAATTATATCTCAAAAGTAACCACAATCTAAGGAAAACAAAACAATTTTACTTGTTTTTGTTGTTTGGGAGTTAATTTGAAAAGCACTCTAGCCAACCTAACTACATCAAGAGCAGGCAATTCACAAAGAAAACAATGTTCTAGGAGAAAAGAAGACACAAGGTTTAAGCAATGAGAGTGGCTATAAATTTGAGAGGAGAAATAAAATTTAGGGTTCCTAAAGTATAAATTTCATACTTCTAGAAAAACGAATAGAAAACCCCTGAAGATTTTGTGATAGTTGTTATTACTCTATCATATAATAGCAAATGATTATAATGTATGATAATCATTTCTGGGTTGGTGTGGGGCAACCTCAACCTTGACCTGATTTTGTGTTAGCATTATGCTATATATATCACTACCTCAGAAAACCTAGTTTCCTTCCCAAACTCTCTTGGGCCAACAATGTGTCAATGTGTTTTATTATTCATCAGGCCCACATAGGCTTCCTTACTCCTTGTAAAGACTTTCTTGTTTTTTCTAAAACCCCTTCTTCATCCTCTTGCATTTTTACCCAATGCCACATCCTCTTACATGTGTTACACACAACTTTATTTAATACTTAAATACATATCACCCAGTCTTTTTTTCTTGACCCATCTTTTGCAGCTCTTTCGGTTTAGCAGCCTCTCATATACTCAGAAGTACATGTGATTCATACACGCTCAATAAAAATGTCATCTTTGACACACACATCCTTATTGGCTTTATATATACGTTTTACACTTCGAGTATATACCATGATCAGACCTCATCTACATTCTGCAGTAACACATGTGATATTGTCATGCTTAACAGCATTGTCAACATTGTCATATACACATTTCTTGTTTGCTTCATGAACTACTTAGATTTTATAGTATGTAGCACCATCTGACATTGATCTCTGTTCCTTCACTTTTGTTTCACATGCTTCATATTAGTTATGTAGAAGCACAAGTGACGCTTTCAATCTTAGCACCATTGATCTTTCTCGTGTCACACACGCAGAGCTAACATCACTTTTTTTGTTTCCATTCATGACATAGAAGTTGTAGCATCTTCAGTTCTTGAGCAATTTTGCCTTCTATCATATCATAGTGCTTCTTATCCTTGAAGTACCGGCTTCATCATAGACCTGTCATGAACCAAATCCTTGTCTTGAGATATTGATTTGCTATAAAGTAGTGACAATTATGCTTTCAATCTTCTTATCATTGAACCTCCTTCTGCATGTTCTTTCTCTCTCTAAACATGTGGTGAATCTGACACATGATCTCTAGTGTATCAACTTGCTTCTTTACGTCCAGTTGTCACATCTGCAATGGGTCAACATAACATACCAACAATTGGATCCATTTGGCTTGACCCAAATACAGGTTTCAAACCAAAACAATGACCCTCGAGTTATTCTTAGTGACACATACCAATAAGCCCATTGCAATGAAACACTTTAATAATTTGGACTTGATTAAGTTTACCGATTTGCTTTATAGATGGATCTACCAAGTCTTTATGGAGATTGACGCTCATTTAACAAGCCCTTGGATCCTCCCTTGGGATAAATAATACATGCATTGTTGGAGAAACAACAATGGAAAAGCCACAATGTGAGTACAACTTCTGCCTGATTTATTTTTCCTCTAACAGGATTTTCAAATTTTCATATTGCATAGTATACTAAAGAGTTAAATTGTTTGTTTTGTGACTTTACATACTGGAAAATAGATCTAGACAGAACCTTTAAGAGAGAAAATAGGTGTTGGTGTACACCACACCTGTAGTTAAGGTTAGAGTGAAATGAGTAATCGATTTGTTATGAAAATTCAAGAGAATCCATCGTAAAAATGGTATCCATGAGGTTTCAAATCATGGATGTATCTTATTTATTTTTTAGTGAACCATAGATGATGTATCAAATTCACAACCAAATGAGCCTGAGTTTATGAGGAGTCTCACCACACTATCAAGAAGAAAGGAAAGAGAGAAAGATGATGACAAGGCTTTACTGAAAACACCAATGCAAAAATTAAAGAAAAAAAAGATTAGGGCCAAGGTTGTTCGTGAAGGAAAAATAAACATATCCTCATCTAAACCATACGTTTTAGTAGCATAATGATTTTTTAACCCCAGATTTAGATGAAGATCTGTTTATTTTGCCTTCACGTATAACTTTAGCCTTAATCTTTTATACAGCCCTGGTAAGTCTTCAGGACTAAGCCTCCTCCACCTGAGTGATCAGTAAGTCAATGTCACATCTCTCTTTATAAAGTATAAAATCACAACAACAACAGCAAAATAATTGCAAAGACACATAGATTACACAACCATAAACATTTCATCAAAATTGCCTATGTTATCTCAGTTTTTGCATTTACTCATGCTTTATAAGCTGTGAATAAATCACTTATTTATATTCTTCTAGTTTTTTTTTTATATAAACAAAACAGAATCGCCAAAAAATATGGAAAACCAAAAAAAATTTTTTTAACACTTAAAGCCACAAAACCTGTCTGAATCAAGCTATTGATTGTATTGAATGTTATGAATGATCGATCGGTCTTCTCGGAGACCAGGTACGTAGGGTATATCTTGTTTCACTTGAACCCTAGCTTCTTTACTACAAAGAAAAATATTGTTTGCTTCGTAACTCACAGTATCTATTTAAAATTTTAGTTTCCTTTAAATATGTCAACCCTCCCATAAAAACTGTCATTTCCAAACTCCAAATATATCTAAAAATGAAAAAAACCTTAAACCCTAAAAACTGTAGACAACAGCAACTACCAGCTGCCACCTTACTAACAACCTCGAAAATATCTCTCATTTCCAAACTGCATTTACGTAGAAATTGGAAAAGAAAAAAAACAAAACCTAAAAACTTAAAATGAGAATAACAACGGCCGGCAACCACCTTTCATCCTTCTTTGAATAAGAAATTTTGAGAAAAATTGTATATCCGCTTTAGTAATGGAGTCAATCAAAGACTAACATTCGAACAACCAAAATTTAGATTAGATGTATTTATATCCAAATTTTTATTATTATTTTGTCAGCAAAATAATTAAATCAAAATTCTAAAGGGAGAAAAGTAATTTAATGTTCTCATGTAATGGATTGATAATTTTTTTTTTAACTTTCAGGTCAACAAAGTTTTTCTTAGTCAATTCAAAATTTTGGTGTGCAATTTATGTAGTTAATAAGTTATGTTGGCGCGTTAATTAGTTTTGCTAATGAGTTTGTTATATACAAGAAACAACCATAAATGTGTATATATATATATATATACTTTATCATAAAACAAAAGTGTGGAGTATATATATATAACAAAAAGTACAAAGATTGTTATGAAACTTTGAGTAAGAAATTTTGAAAAATGCAGTATTGGTTTCTCAGTTTTAACAATGAAGTCAATCAAAAACTACGGTGGCACAACCAAAATTTGAATTAAAATCTATTTATATCCAAAAAAATTTTAATTACCTTTTCAGAAAAAATAATCAATATTTTAAAAGAAAAAATGCAAAAATTAATCTAATATTTTAAGGTAATAAATTGAAAACTTTATAAATTTCAGGTCAATATTAAATATGTTGTATATTTTGCTAATGATTTAGTTAATTAATTTTAATTAATCAAATATTTTAATTAGTTTTGCTAATTTTTTATTTATATACAAGAGACAATATTAAATGTGTTGTATATTTTGCCACAAAAAGTGTGAATTTTGATATTTTCATATTTATATCAAAAGCTTTAAAAACTTTGCCAAATTTTATAAAATTTCATACCTATCACAACAAAAGAAAATATATATCACACAAATAATATCCATCTAAGATTTTGCTGTCCTATAAAAACTCTCATTTCCAGCTAGCAAAAACAAAAATGAAACTCTCATTTCCAATCCCTAAACAAAAAGAAAAAAACCCTAAAAAGTGAAGACAACAGCAACCCCAAAAACCACCAGCCGCCACCTTCTCTTCTTCGCAGCAGATGTTAAAAAGATCTCAACGGAGGTGTTCTGATCATCTTTGCCAAGGTTTGCGAGTCATCGTCGATCTCAGGAATGGTTTTAGAGGTGAAAGATTAACCATTAATATTATACTTATATGTGTTCGTCTATTTTTTTTACTGAACTCGTTTTTGTTGAACAAATAATTAAACTCCATGTAGAACTTTTAGTGTCATGATTATATTCTAACTGGAATCTAATATTTGCAGATTGCATCAATGGCTTTCATTAAAAAGTTGCTGGACTCTGAGGGAGTTCTCAATCTCAGTCTCTTATCTCTCGTTAAGGTAAAAGATTATTTATTATACATTATGATTACAGACCGAAATTATTGAAAGCATCTAGCTATCTATATCAATGCTCTACCTAAGTCAGATTTAGTTAGTACTATAGTATTTGAATTTTTAACCAAAGGCTTTGTATTAGATCAATCGATGCCAATAAAAAGATTTAAAGTGAAACAATAAAAACTGATATCCAGTATTTTAAATTTCTAATGTTCCAGCTTAGTTAGAAGAGGTTCATTTGATCGAGGCTAGATCAATTTTCTAACTCCATTAGAGTAATTAGCCCTCCTTTCTTCTTCATTGATTCATAGATCCGATTGTCTCTGCATACAATCTCCCTTTCATGTTCTTCCTTCAATTTCTCTTTCCAACTATTGGGGTTGTTTCCGGCTCTTTTAGTTTTTCCCTATTAATTGGTCTGTTACTTTGTGGGTTTCATTATCTTTTAATAAAATTATTTTCAGCATAAATAAAATACCTTTAAACGCCAAGAGCTACCTCATCCTCACTGAATCTTCTAGCACTGCATATATGCTCAATATCTCATTGCCAGCAACATATTACATGGCAATGGCGAGTTGGTGTCAAAATTATTAGCTTTAACGCGTTGAACTTCCTAGTTTCGTTAAGGTCGTATTCCATGACCTTTTTTTTTTTAATTTGGCGGGTGGTTGACTTCTTTTTGCATCATTCCATCTGAAAACGACCACCTCATCATTGTTTGTTGGTTTTGATTGAACTTTTTCTGGTCTCGATTGTCTAGCCGGGTTGCGTGTCTTATCATCCCGAGTCGTCATTAGTTCTTCAAGCATATTGTCTTGATTCTCCATTAGTTCCTTAAGATGGTTATATTCCATCATTGTCTCATCATGCTTAGTCATTCGTCCTCCCCAAGCGGATTGCCGCCTTATTCGCTCTTACTCCCCCTGTTGGGCAGTACCCAGACTCATCGCTATCTTCTGATCTATCTTGTCCTCCGTGACTCCATCTATAGTTTTACTTTGGTGGCATCTGTATGACCAAAGTGGAGTTATGGATAGAGTTGCAGAGGATAATACAGATCAGATGATAGTGAATGGTGTGAATACTGCCCAATAGGGGTAGTAAGAGAAAGAATAAGGCGGCAATCCGCTTTTGGAGGAGGAAGGACTAAGCATGTTGAGATAGTGTTCATCATGCTTAGTCATTCTTCCTCCTGAAGTGGATTGCCGCCTTATTCACTCTTGCTCCCCATGTTGGGCAGTACTCAGACCCATCGCTATCTTCTGATCTGTCTTGTCCTCTGTGACTCCATCCAAAGCTTCACTTTGGTGGCATCTGTACGACCAAAGTGAGCTATGGATAGAGTTGCATAAGAAAAGATAGATCGGATTATAGTGAATGGTGTGAATACTTCCCAATAGAGGTAGTAAGAGCAAGAAAAAGGTTGCAATCCGCTTCGGGAGGAGAAACGACTAAGCATGTTAAGATAATGATGGAACTTTACCACCTTAGGGAACTAATAGAGAAGCAGAATAAGATGCTTGAAGAACTGCTAACTACTCTTGATGATAAGATGTGCAATCCGACTGGACAATCGAGACCATAGAAAGTTTAATATTATAACCAAAGACAGTGATGAGGTGGTCATTTTCAGATGGGATGGTGTAGATAGTAGCCAAAAACCTGCCAAATGCAAAAGCAAAAAAATTAGTCATGGAATACGACCTCAACGAAGCAAGGAAGTCGAACGCGGCAAAGCTAATGCCTTGAAATAACCGTGAAGCTATTGGCACATATTTTTAGTGGTAATCCATAGCTATAAACTTATCTAAGGACTCTAGGTCATAGCTACAAAAAAAACATATGAGAGTTTAGTTTTAGTATTGATGAACATCTGTTTGAGGCAAAATATCAATCTTATGGATGGATTTTTATTTTATATTATCTAGGATTGATTTACCGAAGAACGAGTGTCAAAATATTATTGGTGATTGTCGGAACATTAGAGTATATCATGAAAATTGGTTACCATTTGAACTGCCAAGATCGGCTGCAACAGATAAAAAAAACAATAATATGTTAGTAAGTGAATTAATTGAAACGAGAGGAAGAAGCAGAACATGGAATGTTAATGCACTCAATAATTGCCTTACCAATGAAGGTAATGTTATAGCATGCAATATTTTCTTGGCACAAATAACTGAGGAAGACAATGTGGTATGGAATTATACTCGTTCCGGAATTTACTTGGTCCATACAGGTTATCGATTTGCATGCAATAATCAATTTATGATCCATCAAGCTCTATATGGAGACTTAGGGCTAAGGAAACTTCCTATCATGCCAAAACTAAAACATTTTCTATAGTGTATACTCTCAAAGTCTTTAGGCACCGTAACACAATTAACTTCACAAAGAGTCAAAATGGACAAAACTTGCCAACGATGTTGTTTGGATAAATAAACGGTCAACCATACTCTGTTTTGTTGTCCTATCTTAATGACTTGGAGACTTTCTACACTCCCTTTCCCTTTTTTCTTCTCTCCGGCTGATTGCCTGGAAGAAAATATTAGAAAACTTCTTGACATTCAGAATAACAATCATTTCATGGATCATCAAAAGTTACAGCCATTATGATTAATGTGGAAAATTTTGGAAATCAAGAAATAACTTTCTCTTTAACAAACGTCAAATTATCCCAAAGAAAGATGTTACATAGTGGTTTCAAATAAATAAACAGACATGGAATACTATATTAACCACTCAAACAAATAATTCAAACCCTCGAAGCTTTTGGTCAAGAAACTTCTGGATGTTTTAAATGTAATTAATTATGATGCCGCTTTTAATCAATCTACTCGTCATGTCACATGAGGATGGATATATCCTACGGGATAAAGACAGTATTGCTTAGTGTTTGAGATCAGCTAAATTAGGTTTATCAATCTCAACTTGGGAAGCTTAACGTGAAGCTCTTGCTTATGGCCCAACAAAGTGTTTGGAGTAAGGGATATAAGAGAGTAAATTTTGATGGTGATTGTCAAGTTCTAGTCAACACAATTCCTGAAGAGGAACAAGATATAACGATTACGAATATCTATAAAGATATTAAGCTTTGGGCTTCAAAGTTTCAACATACCATCTTTACATATATCTCAAGAACATTGAATGAAGCTCCCCATCTTTTGGCTAAACATGGACCTCTTATTGATATATATTTTCAAATTGAGTTATCCATCTACTTGGTTAATATATTTTCAAATTGAGTTTGCATAAAATTAATATTCTCCTCCTTTTATTTTGCCTCCTGCTAGTAGCCTAGTACTGAAACCTTACTGGATCTGAACCGAACTTGGAACATATATAGGAAAATAATATAATTCGGTGATATCTAGATTCTCCGAGATCCACTGCTCTTAAGTATCCAGTATCCACCTTCTACAACCTTGCAAGCTTTGTAGTTGGTCCACGTTTGTCTTTCTACATCACAAATCACTGCTACTTTCTTCTTCTTGTCGATGAAGAAACTCATATTTTGAAACCCGGAATGATAGGATCCCGAGGGTAGCACCGTCACAAGAAGATCATGCAAGTGCGTCCGCCGAGTCCTCAACGCCCTTAGCTCTCACCATCCCGAGTCTAGCTCCCGGACCAGACTCCTACAAGCAAACCAAGACATGGAGAGAAGACTACAACCACTTGGTCCAGCACTTACTCACCACTCACCGGATCCTCATTGAACCTACCGAAGCAATCATCACCGGACATCCTACGGACCATCGGGACGACTTCAACGATCCGGTTTGGCCCAACCTTTGGGACCAGACCAAGAGTGTTTTCATCATCATCTATGAGGAGAAACACTAGTAAGACGTTAAGGGTTCATACTCTTTTTCCCCTATTTCGGTTTTATCCCAATGGGTTTTCCGGAAAGGGTTTTTAATGAGGTGAATGCCTTAACGCATCAAAGGTTAATTGTTGAGTGATTTATTTACTTCGGTGATAATTCATTTAAATAATTAACCTTTGATCCTATCTTCTCAGCCACGCCAAGTCAATAAAATGTGGCTTCCTTCTTTTGTTTCCGTTTTTACTTGTTGTCTTTACCTTTCCGTTAAAAGTGTGTTTTACTTTTAAACCAAGCGGCTAGTAACTTTGTAAAGCCGCTAGGTTTAGCTTGTAGTCACGCTTCACTTGCCTATTTAAAGGCCCTTCCCTTCATTAATAAAGGTAGACATTTATTGCAAAGAAACTCTGCTTAAATTTCTCACCGAAACCTTGTTATTGAGCCGGGCTCTAACAAGCTTTCTTCTTCCTCCTCTTTCCGTGTTCTTGAGGCTGGGCTTCGGACATTGGATCTTCAACATCTCCAGATCTCTCCCATAGGTCTAGAGAGAAGTCACTACGATCCATTCATTTTCAATTTAAGGATAGATCATTTCGTTTCCATCGGATTGATCTTTCCGCCTTTGTTCTTTATGTTCATAAGGATTCCGTTTTGAGTCAAACTCACGGATTCTTTTCACCGTTGCCATAACTGTCCTCATCCACCCCATGGGTGTGTATCACGGAAGACCACTTGGTTGTCTAGAGTTATTCTTAGTGACACATAACAATAAACCATTGCAATGAAACACTTTAATTATTTCGACTTGATTAAATCTACCTATTTGCTTTATAGATGGATCAACCAAGTCGATTCCACGGAGATTGAGGCTCATTAAACAAGCCCTTGAATTATTTATCATGATCACCAGAATCTCCTTGGCTTCTTTGCCATAGTGCTGCTTTGTAAAACTCGGATCTTTGGATAAATTATTCCATATATCGTTTACAAGTAGATCTCACTTCTCTCAAAAATGTTATTGGAATCCTAGAGAATATATCCTATACCAGGTCCCGGGAAAGATTGGACATCGTCGACATTTTTTGAAATAGCTATTAAGGTTTTTTACTGGCATGCTTGTCGCCATTACTCTTTTTATACACAATTAGGTGAGGTTATCGTAATAGTAGGTAACGAAGCTTCGGCTTAAAAAAAAAATACTAATTATGAAGATAAATAAATACGTGGTTTTCTTATTATAACTAAATATTTTTTTTTGGATAATGCAAAGAAAATGTCAAATATTTTTATCCGTTATTGTTGTGATAATTTAGCTAAATTTTATAAGTCTGTCTTTACTCTTTCAGGAAAATTGTTGTTACTAACTTTTTTAAACAAGAAGTATTCTGGAACTTTAAATAGCTTTGTTTCCAAATTTCGTATCAGCTAGTTGTTGCTATTAAATTCTTTCAACGTTTCTGAATTTCCTTTATTAGATTAGTTCAAAGCATATAGGTGTTCTTTATTTTTTTTATCTTGTGTTCTTTATATACAGGACATTAAATAAAAAATTCCACCACATGTACTTGGACCTGCCCCTCCGCGAACCTCCGAGATGCACATCTTTTCCCAAGTCGTCCAATAAACTTCCTTCTTAGGTGGTGTGGCGTTCTACCAAAATCTCGGTGTCTTACATGTTAGGTTATCACACTTTCTAGAAATGACATATAGGGAGTACCAAAATAACAACTTTGATGAGAACTTATTTCCCCTTTTGGATAACCATTTTGATGACCACACATTCACATTTACACTTTGATCCACAAATGTCTTTGTAGATACCAAGGTAGGTCCACATACCACCTTCTTTCTGAATACCTATGATATTCTTCAAATTGCTTTTAGTGGCTTTTGGGAGGCGTTTACCAAACATGACAAATTATTTCTCGACGTTTATACATTGACCCGAAGTTGTCTTATAGACTTGGAGGATCTTCATCACTTCCACATGTTCTCGGAGCTCCGCTAAAAAAAAAAATGAGATTGTCATCGGCAAATAGAAGGTGAGACACTGGGGGGCTAGCACGAGCTATCCTCATCCTGTTTATGCATCCCACGTTTTCCACCTCAAATTAATACAAGACAACTTATTTGTAAGCAAACAAATTAAAACATAAGCTCGTGTATTCATCTCTCCATAGAATGTCACGTCGAAAGATATATATATATATATATATATATATATATATAATGTTTCCTTGTTATGTCAGCATTTTTAGCATTTTATAGTGTATTAAAAAATAAACTAAAGTATTCTTCTGTAAAATATTTTAATGAAAGTTCTCAAGTTTCATGTAGTTTTTTTAAAAAAATTTTTTTTGCTTTTTAGAAGAATGAAACACCAGTTGGTAGATTGACTCAAAATAATTTAAGTGTTAGAAATCCAAAAAAGGAAATGAAATACAAAATCTAAAAAATTATACTATTTTTGGGACAAGAATTAATTATTAAAAATATGTATGTACATTAGAATTTTGAAAGAAAATATTCTATAAACTCCATAGATCAAATCATATTTATGGGTTATAAGTTAAATATAAATATATAAAATAAAACATATTGATAAAATAAGTAAGCCTATAAATTATAGGGCAATTCTCTTATATAACACAAATCTCCTAATCTCATATTTCTAGGGTTCATGGTTTTTTAAACCCTAAACATTAAGGTCTAAACCCTAAACCTTACCTCCTACCCCTAAAAACTATATCTTAAATCCTAAAATACTTAACTCAAACCAACAAATTAAATTATTACTGTTTATAAAAATGTTATTTTTGGCCTAAATAAAAATATGTGTTATTTTGGCACAAAAACTTATTTTTGTCTTATTTTAAGGAATTTCTCTAAACTATACCATGTAGTTATGGCAATCAATCACGCATGAAGGTTTTGCCTATAGCAATTGCAGCATGAATGCCAAGCGTTATTAATAGAGGAGAACATCTTCACAGCACTATGATTGCAGTCAAGAGAATAGACTGTAAGGCCATTGATACCCTAGAGTGTGATAATTGAGTTTATAAGATCAAGATCGATCGGTGTATTGTTTCTTATATAGGCACAAGAAATTGGTATTGTTTCTTGGCTATTTGAGTTAGTGATGAAAAGTTTCTTTGTGCACGAGTACATGTCTCATGGAAAAATTAAAAAATACAAGAAGATAATAATAAGAAGATAACATAAACTAATTTATAAATAGTGTCTCTAAACGATAAATTAATTTATAAATTGTATGTCTCATGAACCATACTTTAACATTTGAAACCGGTATAAAATAGTCAAAGGAACCAAACAATATAATATTATAGTGCCTATATTGTTTTTTACATCTCATTTATTAAAGAGATGGTTCACCATGAGAGACAACAAATAAATACGATTAAAAATAATATAGTATTTTTTCTTTTTATAAATAATTTTTTTCTTTTTATAAATAATTTTGGTTTCTTTATTAATTACAGAATTTGCAACAACAAAAAAAATAACACTGAAGCCACATTCGTCGAAGGCATTTTCAAAGTGTGATGCCCCTCGCAACAACAATCTTATGTTTTTTTCTACTTTTAATGATTTTTTCCTTTATTGTTTTTTTTCTTGTTAATGTTGATCGAAACTCGTATTTTAAGCATTTAGTGCTACGCGCACATGTAAAAACCTCTATATATGTGTATTATATTCTATGAGAGTGAATGTATAATAAGAGACTTTGCATAATATTGGACGACGTTCTGTACACACATTTTAGCCAGAATTATGTTTGTGTACATTTCTGATAAGTGAATTCGAGGCGATGGTGACAAGATGGGGATCCTACAATGTTCCAACGACTCTGGTTGAGAATCTCCAAGTTATGTATCCCTAAGGCCGCCATCATGTTCACATTCTAGATTTAATAAATTATCTCGACTTGGAAATGTAATATTTGCTAATTTATTTTGAAGTTTTTGTATACTTTGATTCGCAATCAAAAGAAATATTCGATTAAGTTTATAGAATAAGGAACATATACTTTTAAATGGAAGTGAAAATGTGTCAACTAATGTATATTGAGTATAGTTTAAATCTAATCAAATTATAACATATTGTAATCTTTATTAGAATCAAAACTGAAATCAAATTTCTTTTCCTTCTAATTTTTTCTATTAAAAATAGATGGTATTATTTTGATTAGTTAAACAAAATGATATGAAATATTTTGAAACATCAAATTAATTAAGTTGTTTGAATAACTTTATTTGTGAATACACCTCAATATCCTATAACTATTAAAATAATTAAATAAAACAAATTGATCAAAATTCAAAAATAAGCAAAAAAGTAAGAAAAACACAAGCAAGCAAAAAGTTAAAAAAAAAACATAATCAAATTAAAATATAAGGAAAATATGACCAAAACATAATTAAAATATAAAAATAATAACAAATGTCAACAAAAAAATCATAGAATCAAAATTAAGATATTAAAACAAGATTAAAAATTTATTAATTACCAACTACACAAAATATAACAATAAAAATATAACATAACTAATTAAGTTGTAGTTGTAGTTGATTAGTTTCTTAGTTTTTGGTCTTTCTACTTTCTGTGTATTGTCTCTGTATTTATGTAACAAAATCAAAATGGTATAAAACTTAACATTTAAACAAAACAAAAAAAAAATTAATTTGCAACAAAAAAAATAAAAATAAAAACATTCGATACATAAGTTAGGGGGGCATATTGAATCTTTGATATGTGATTATTTTTATTTTCTTAAAAATTCTCCTTATTCAATTGCTTATTTTCTAAAATCTTATATAGTATGTGTTTAAACAATTTTAAATCTAAGATTATTGGATTAGTCATGTGTAAAAACCCATGGAAGTCTTGCCTTATTGGAAAACAAAGATTTCATTGAATAAATATGCTAAAAGTAAGAGAAATTACAATAGATAACTGAAGACCAAAAAAGAATTAACTAAATAACTTTTGACCAACAATACTAGTTAGAAAGGGTGTGGAAAAGACCGTGAAAACCTTCGCCTTATCACATGTAACTAATCTTCATTTCATGTTATTTAAAAAAAAAAAAAAGCTTGTTATCTTCATCGTAATGTTTAAAATGACACATTATTATTTCTGTTTAAATTTAATGTCCAAATAAAACAAAATTATTTGCATATGACATTTTATTTCTACATAATTAATGATTATTTCGATTTATATTTTTCCATTTCATAATTTGTTTTTTCAAGAATCTCTGTTATCTTTTATCCCAAATTCCGTGTTATTTTGTATTAGCATGCTAAGTTTTTTCTTATACCACTGAATTATCTATATATATCGTGTTATTTTAACAAGAAGCATATTTTTTCTTTTAATCACGCGATCGACCTATTTCTCTTTACCAGACGTCATTACTTTTATGTAAACGTACTTTCCAGATGAAACACTATTAATTTGTATATGACATGTTATTTTGTATTGTGACACTACATTTTTCTTTATACCACTAATCTATCTATATATATCTTTTTATTTTAACATAATGTGTGCTGTTTTTAAGAGAAATTCATTAAAATAGCACCAAAATAAGTTTTTGTGTCAAAAATATCACATTTTTTCATTTAGACCAAAATAGCATTTTTATAAAGAGTAATAATTTAATTTGTTGGTTTGAGTTAAATATTTTAGGATTTAGAGTATAGTTTTTAGGGGTAGGAGGTAAGGTATAGTTTACTAAACCTTAAACCCTAAATCCTAAAAATGTGAAGTTAATGGATTTGTGCAGAATTATCTTTTAATAAAAATGTTATTTTTGACATAAATGAAAAATATGCTATTTTGGCACAAAAACTTTATTTTATACTTTTAAAGATAATTGCTTCTTTTTTTATCACGCGTTCTGCATATTTTTTTTAACCACTTGCGTGGGGTATTTTTTAACTTTTTACACCTTTAAAAAAGTTGTTTACCAAAGATTTATTGTCAAAGGGTATTCTTTTAATTCTTTGTTACAGTAAGGATACTCCACATAGAAGCTCTAAAAGTAATTTGAAATGATTTTGATAGATAATTTGTAGTTAATAATGAGAGAATACATCAACTGTCCCAACATAAAAAATGGTACCCAAGTCGGGTGACGACTTTCCCCCTTCTAGAGTTTCCGTTTCTTCCTCTCTAAAGTCCAATCCACAATTTTCATCTGCATCCTTCTCCTCTTCCTCTTCACTCTCTCCACCAATGACGGACCTAAAAATATATATTACCGGAGTTAAAATATCATATAATTTGTTTATTAGATATAAACCAAACATTTAAAAATGATTATGTATACTTATAATTGGACTCAAATCATATACAAGTAGCAAACAACCAACTATATTTTACAATAGTAGCATTTAAACGCGATGTTTCGTATATATAATTTAGTTAAATATTATCTTAAACCAATATGCATAAAAAGTATAGCTTGAATCAATGCATTTTACACACACACACCAAAAAAAAAAAAAAA
>VBRH01000762.1:45022-57812 GCA_014578085.1 Cardamine resedifolia | reverse complement strand
ATATTAACTAGGTAGTTAGCAAGATAATTCTTAAATCATGTTAAGTAAAATTTATAAATCCAGATAAATGTGTACCATTTCAAATGATAAATCTCTCACAATGTAAAATTTCAAATGCTAACTATAACCAGCCAGATTACTGTGGGTGTATTTATATAATATGTTACATATATAGTTAGCGAGATAACTCTTAAATCTTGTTAAACAAAAATATATCAAACCAAGATAATTATTTACTGTTTTAAATATACCAACCACGATAATTATATACATGTAGGGATTAAATATGACTTGCTAACCTATATAAAATTTACATTGTTACGACAACTGTGAAAATCACCAGAATTTGACAAATATTTCGATGGCTCGGCAATAAAGTTAGCTCGAGACAGTGTAAAATAAAAATTAGCTAACCACTATAAGTTCAGTCGATGCCTCGTTAACCAATATAAACTATCTTACCTCCGTCACAATTTTAATAAATTATAGGGAGAAGTACTAGAATAATCTTAATAACTGATTTAATTGCTCATTTAACTTAGGAAAAATAAGGGTTAAGTGAGTTTTTTTAATAACAAAAATACCCTTAAAACCATTTGTTAGGAAAAACTTAATTACAAAACTGTCGTTATCAATTAAAGCCACATAAGCATTTTTTCATTTTTTTGGGTAAAATAGTAGTAAGTATTTATAACTTTGCCACCGTAGAAACAAAAATCTGCAAAAGAAATCTACAGCTCTATGTTGTGGCAGATTAGTTTATGTGGAAGATTTAATGTTCCGTTGAAGAGTTGTTTTGCAGATTTAGTTTTAACCGGAGATTTATTTATCTTAATGGTGGCAGAGTTTTAAATTAATCGCAGAGTTACTAACCTCCGTAGATTTATTTCCGAAAATCGCGATAGAGGCAGCAGATTGTTTAGTGCACTTAAGATGTAAGAATTTCTATGGTAGATTTTTATTTTGTCGCAGATATATTTTGGCAGACTTAATTTTTCTCTGTAGATTGTTTATTTAGTTGCTGTAGAGTTTTGTTTTACCTACAAGTGGCTGTAGATTTGATTAACCAAAATTAATTGCTAGATTGACGTTGTAGTAATCGCAGATTTGTTTCTTGTTACGGAAGAGTTTGTGTTTTTAGGAAAAACAAACATTAGTTATGGCAGACTTTTAATTTGTTTTACGGCAGATATTTGTTCTTACTAGAATAATCTTTTTAGTGTTCGTAGATATAATATGACAGATTTGTTACCTGCATGTTACCGCAGACGTTATATCGCAGACTTATTTAAATGACATCCCAGAGTTGTTTATTAGTTGACCTAATTATTGGAATTTTCTTAGAAACAACATAACTTTGTCAAGGCTTAAAGGTTTATTGCGGTTTGGCTTTTACCATTTCTACTTGACTCTCTTTCTTACTTTTTGTTTTCTCATCACACAAACAAAACACAATAATCCTCTCTCATATATCAACTTTCATTGTAGTATTAATGAGAAAAACAAGACATTATTCCTCTTGAAATATAAGAGATGAGTCTGAAACTGTCTTTTCCACAATTTTATGGATCATATAATGTTCAATTTTAGAAATCCAGTCTCATTTCTTCATCTGAAAAATCAATCAGAAACTTTTAGTAACAACATAGTTTAGCAGTTTCAGATTTGGTAAAATAAACACTCATTTATCATATCATCAAAGTTGAAAACATCTCATTATAATCTCAACACCAAAAAAAACTAGCAACACACTGATTATTGGTTTGTAAGTTTAAACAAAATTTGGTAAAGACAGAGATGAAGTCTAAGGATCAAACAACAGTAACAGTATTTTTCGCAAAAGGGAAGAAATACAGAGGTATTCAATGGCAAGCCTCTGGCTTCTACTCTTTCTTGGCCTAGTGACGAACAACCAGAGCCAGTCGAAGATAAAAAATTGGAACAAGAAATTGCAGAATCTTGATAATGAATTATGGTGTCTTGTCTTGGTTGTAGGCTGGTTGATGTGGTCCAACGTGTGTCCTTGTTGCTGGAACCCTAGACAAATTGATCTCACCAATGTAATCTTTCTCCATCATGTCCCTTTCAGAGTCACTCTGACCAACATCATCAAAAAATCATTCGTAGCATCTTTCCCTATAACAACAAAAACACCACAACATAAAAAGTCATTAAGTAGTCTCAAATCCGCAAAACATTATATCATTAAGAAAATCTTCACCCAACTATTGAGGACAACAAAACTTCATCACCTGCAGGATGATCATCCATGAATGGAGTAGCATCATACACCTAAACTCAAAAGTTCAAAAACCCAAACATATCAACCTCAAGATCACAACAATCACGGTTCATTATCAAGTAGAACTCAGTAACTAAATATTACCATTAGACACAAACCATGTATCTCCAGTGTGAATAAATCAACATAACAAATCAACCCTCCAAGAGAACCCAATATGCTCGAGCAATGTAAAATCTCACTAAAGCGACATCAATTTTGCTTAAAACGAAACCAAAAAGACACTAAAGATTGTGAATTTAAATCGTAAGAGGTTTGATAAAAGCTCCTAGCAGTAAAAGTTCAACTCTTTAAAAGCTTAGACACCAAAGAAAAATCTGAGATCTTATTTCGGTTCGATACGTCGAACTAACTATGTTCGTGTAATCAATCCATCTAGACATAGATGTCTCAAATAAAGAGACAAGATCTAACTTTTCCATATATAATAAGCCAACAATCCGATTTTAGGTGAGGCTACACAAGAAGAACTTCAAAACAGAATTCTAATTTAGAAACAAAAGACGAAATTGAGGAACCGCTTATTTAGAAACAGTAGCAAAATTGAGAACTGAACACTTACGGAGGCGATTAGATTGGTAGATGGCGAGAAGGTTAGACGACGAGCAAGGAAAAGATGAGTAGATGACGATTTTGCAGACACGGTGAGTAAGGAGAAGATGTGGCGAGCAAGGGACAGAGGCGGCGAGTAAAGAAAAGATCCGGAGAGCAAGGAGCAGACTCGGCGAGGAGAGACACGGCAAGGTGAGGAGGAAGAGTGATAGAGGATGTGATAGGTTTTTGGTGAAGAAGATGTATCGATGTAGGGTTTTTTTTTTCTTTTTCTTTGTCTCATTGATATCGTGGGTTAATATTTCTTCCCAAAAATTAGGTTTTTTTTTTTAATTATCAATTTTATTTTTTAAGTTATCAAATTTTTTTATTTTTTTCTATTAAAATGAAAATGGCATTGTTGTGAATATCAAATTTGAATTTGGTTTTATTGTATTTTGACAAAAGATTAAAGTTAGTCTAGTTAGTCTTTTTTAGAGAGTTAGTTTAGCAATTAACTTAAAAATTAGTGTTATTCTAGTATATTAACAGTAACTTATAATATAAAGTTACTGTGAAAATCTAGTTATAAATGGCAGAGGTTGTCCATGTATGGTAATTTACTCGGCATATTTACAAGTTTCAGAACCAATTGTTTTGGACAATAAATTTTACAAGTTTGTTTCAAAAAAAGTTACTTCGCATACGGCGCGATATAAAATCTTGTAACTAGTTGTAAGAGCATACATAATCAAATTAAAAAAAAAAAGGACCTTATGAACATAACATGATTAATAAATTTTTTAAAAACGATCAATAATATCACTATGAACATATTTATAAACCAAAGAAATGATCACAAAGACAAAAAGAAAAGGGAAAAAGAAGAGAAAAATCTTCTCTTTAGAAATTGATCTCACGTCTCTCGGCGAAGAACTTTCCGGTGATAGCTTGATCAGGAAGCAATGCAAGCCAGACTCCAGTGTCAGCTCCATCTTCTGCTGAGACGTTCCCTGCATAACCCGTCATTGCGGTTTTTACCCAACCGGGACAAAAGCAGTTTACATATATCTTCTCTCCCTCTGGTCTCTCTGATAGTTCTTTTGCTAGTACTCTTGTGTATGCGTTCACCGCCATTTTTGAGACAGAATAGTCTGTGAAAGAATGTGGCCAACCTCCAGATTCCCATGTTCCTTCTTCCACTTGCTTTAGAAACTCTGAAACTGTTTTGTCAACTGTTTCCTCTGTCAGAGAATCCACATCGATAAGCTTCGCTCTCACGGCTTCATTCTCAAGTTTCTGTTTGAAGAGAATAAAGTTAAAAAATGTTTTTTTTTTTGCAAAGCTGAAAAAGAAAGAGAGAAAGAGATTATATTTACACTGTGTCGGCCTTTTAATCTACCGAGTCTTGAAGTGACATTGACAATACGAGCACCTTGAGAAGCACGTCTCATCAAAGGAATCATGGCTTTGATTATGTTCTTGGTGCCATAGTAGTTCGTAGATATAACCATATGTGAGAACTCAACTGAGTTATTTGTTCCAACATTATAGTTTACTCCTGCATTATTTATCTGCAACATAGAAAGAATAAAACGTCACTTCATAAACCTTAACGTTTTTCAAGTTTCATCAACAATATCAAAATGAAATGAAGTTGGTGATTGAAACTGAGATTTAAAAAGATGAACATAAGGATAAACTTACTAAAACATCAACAAATCCATATTTTTCTTGAATCCATTTGCAAAACTCTTGAATTGAGGAAGAGTCCAAAATATCAAGACGATGGAAATCAACATTGAAACCACCTTCTCGAAGGACCTTAGCGGCTTCGACGCCTACATTCTCGTCTCTTGATGTTAGAATAACTGTTAGTCCATGTCCAGCCAATTGTCTCACCATTTCAAATCCTATCCCTCTATTTGCACCTGTTACCACCGCCACGGTTTCAGAGGTCCACCACCTAAACAATCCCCAATTAATGAGTAAAAACCAATATATATTTGAGGATTAAAGACAAAAAAAATCATAATCTTAGTTATTATAAAGATCACATGAACCTCCTAATCAGCTACCTAAAAATATACAAACTTCCACTAAAATAGTTTAAAAAAAAAATAAAATTGAAATATCGATGGAAATTATTAGGTAACATCAAGAGAGATCAAACAATCAAAATGCAACGAAAACAAGAATTTCATAATTGTAACTCTTTAACGATGAGCTTGTACAATTAAACTAGTGTATCTGTTTGGATTAGACCTACACATAATTCTTCTTAATGATTGATGGATACAAACCTTTCTTTTTATAAGCAAACTTCATAAAATATGAACATATAAGCCTGACTCATGATTAAAGATCAACACATATAATATTTCACCAAAGTAATTGTAGAAACGCCAAATTTATTTAAGAGGAATCTAAGACTTTATTGACCAAAAAAAAAAAAAGAATGACAAATTTGTTAAGAAAGTTGAAATTTATAATGTAAATCGATACCTCTGGTGATCGGAGTAGGGAATAGTACGAAGGAGGGAGATCTCTTGGAGTCTCTTGTCTCGTTTTTCTTTGCTTCCTACCATCTTCCTCCTTATTTTATTATCTCTTTAACCGATTATAAGTTTTTTTTTCGTTTTTTCGATTTGAAATGGAGAGGAGGCACAAACACATAACTTCGTAGTCGTTGTCATCTCTCTCTCACAGATTGTTCTCATCCTTTTTGTGGGTCAATGTTCAATCCCCAATTTTGCGCCAACTATTTGTGGCCTCTCATTCAAATTCATATGATTCCTATTTTTAGTATGATTCCTATTAGCTGGAGCCTAGTGTGGCCTTCACTACAAACCAATATTGTATAAAGAAAATTCTTTGATACTAGGGGCGTCCATGCATGTTGTGAAATGTTTAATTAATTATGAAATTGGCTAATTTCATATTTTGTATTAGAGATTTTTTTTTTTCTATATTAACTAGTTTCAATAGCTTCTTTTAGCAAACTGTTACACATGTACAATCTTTATAATATTATTTGAGTAAAACAGAAAAGAGTTTTACCAATAATCAAAAATATCACTGGATTAGGGATGTCAAAATGGATAATCCAATCCAATCTAATCCATTTTATACCATGAATCCAATTAATTTGATGGGTTAAACTGGTTGACCCATGAAAATATTAATAATTAATTAGTAAATAATTTGACCCATGAAAATATTAATAATTAATTAGTAAATAATTTGACGTAAAAAAGTGGTACAAGAAATATGAGTGCAAAGGGTTTTAAAATGTTAGTCAAGAAGAAGTTAATCAAGTCAGGAGAAATCTTATAGATAAATCAGTGTGAACATGTCATTTTTAAGCTACCATTTAAGACTGGAAAACATACTTCTACATAGTCTTAGAGTGTACATTCTGATTTGTGGGGATCACCTAATGTTACATCGAGCCTCTCAAAATGCCTAATACTACATTTCTTTTGTAGGTGACTACTTAAGAAAGGTGTAGGTTTATTTTCTCAGAGCTAAAGATGAAGTTTTCAAGACATTTGTTGAAAAAAAAGTTTTTGTGGAAAATCAAAGTGAAAATAAGCTTAAAGTTTTGAGGACAGACAATAGTCTGGAATATTGCAACAAGATATTTGATAATCATTGCAAGTTTCATGGTATAATGAGGCACACGACATGTCCTTACACTCCACAGCAAAATAGAGTTGCTGAGAGAAACATGACCACTCTTGAGAAAGTAAGAAATTTACTAAGTGAGACAGGATTAGGAGAATTATTTTGGGCTGAAGCTACATCTACTGTGGTATATATGATCAATAGAACACCATCTACACCATTAAATTTTGAGATACCCAATGAGGTTTGAACAGGTAGAAAATCAGAATATTCTCACATGAGAAGGTTTGGCTGCCTGGTGTATTATCATGTGGAGCAAGGAAAATTGAAGCCACGAGCCAAGAAATGAGTATACATGGACTATCCTAAAGGTATTATTATAGAATTCAGAATGGTGAAGAAAAGAAATGTGTTATAAGCAGAGATGCCACTTTCTATGAAGATGTTGTCTACAAAGACTTTGGAAAGATTACTGAGGAAGAGAATCAGAAATCTAAGTCAAGAGGGAAGAAAGAAATTACATTCTCTTTGCCTAGATCAAAATGAGAATCATGAGTCATATTCTCAGGGTGAGACTTCAGCTCAAGGTGGAGCCATTTCTGAATCGAATATAGATGAACCAGATTCTGAAGATCACTCTGAATCTGAAGATTCACCACATAATCTTCGGGGTTATCTCTTAGCCAGAGATAGAGAAAGGATACAAATTAAACCTCCTAGCAGGTTTGATGATGCTAATGTAGCTGCTTATGCTTTGATAATGGATGAACTTATGGAAGAAGAGGAGCCAAGAAATTACCATGAAGCTATTAGTGGAAACAACAAAATCAAATGGACAAGGGCTACTCAGGAAGAAATGGATTCTCTCATCAAGAATCATACATGGGATCTGATACAATGACCATAAGGACAAAGAACTATTGGTTGCAAATGACTATTCAAACTAAAACCAGGTATTACAAGAGTTGAAGAAGCAAGATATAAAGCACGGCTAGTTGCTAAAGGCTTCTCACAGATTTAAGGGATATATTACCATGAGGTATTTTCACCAGTTGCTAAACACACTACAATAAGGTTAGTATTGTCAATGGTGCTCGATCTAGACCTGAAACTAGAGAAGCTAGATGTGAAGACAACATTTCTACAGGGGAATCTAGAAAAAAAATACTCATGGAGCAACCAGAGGGATTTTCTAAAGAGAAGATAGTGTGTTTGCTAAAAAGGTCTTTGTATGGGTTAAATTAGTCATCAAGACAGTGGAATTTGAGATTTGATCAGTTTATGAAGACACAAAATTTTACAAGGAGTCAGTTTAATCCTTGTGTGTACTTCAGATTATATGATGATGACAGTTTTGTTTATCTAGTTCTCTATGTAGATGATATGTTAGTTGCCACTAATGACTTAGAGGAAAAACAGAGACTCAAGGATATGCTCAGCAAGGAGTTTGAAATGAAGGGCCTTGAACATGCAAAAAAGATCCTAGGTATGTACATTATCAGGGAAAGAAGTAAAGGGGTATTGATGCTTTCACATTAAGCTTATGTTGGGAAAGTTTTGAAAAACTTTGGGATGGCTGAATCAAAACCAGTTTCTACTTCTATGGAATATCATTTCAGGCTGTCTAGTACTAAGCTGGAAGATGAAGCTAAAGCAGAAGCAGGAATGAGGAACATACCTTACTCCAGTGTTGTTGGGAGTCTCATGTATGCTATGGTATGATCTCGTCTTGATATAGCTCATGATGTTTGCTTGGTAAGCCATTTTATGAGCTCTCATAGCATGGAACACTGGAATGCAGGTATTTGGTTACTCAGATATATCATAGGCACATCAAAATTGAATTTAACATTCAAGAAATCTGGTAAACTAGAGGTTAAAAGGTACTGCGACAATGACTATGCAGCTGGCCTTGATCGGAGGAGATCTATCATTGGATACGTATTCCAAGTAGAAGGTAACACGGTTAGCTGGCGCTCAGGACTGCATCATACATTCTCTTTTTCATCAACGGAAGCGGAATACATGGCAGTAACAGAAGCTGGAAAATAAGTTATATGGCTGAATGGAATTACTGGTGAATTGGGGTTTCCTCAGAAGAGTGTTGAAATCTTTTATGACTCGCAAAGCGCGATCTTTTTGGCAAAGAACCGAATATATTCATCCGAGAAGTAGTTGAAGAAGGATCAATCGTGGTGTATAAGATTGATACAAAGGTGAATCTGGCAGATATTCTCATAAAGTCTGTGCCGGTAAACAAATTAGAAGACATGAAAAGTCATCTGAGAGTCCTCAGAGACTGATTTCTGGCTCGAAAAAGAATAATAGAAGTAGCGTGCTTGTAAGAGGTGAATGCCCAAAACCGAATCGAGGTGGAGATAACCATTGAAGAACGATATCTCCAGTAGTTACTCATCGGATTACAAAAAACCTGGATTTGAGTAGAACTAATCGCTTGACAGTAGTTGGTTGATGTCGTTGGGAGGTGGCAAGAATATATCACTTAGAATTTTTGTTTATATCTTTTTTTTTTTAGGACTTCTCTTCGAATTAAGCGTTTATCTCGAAAACAAAAATCACTTGCCCATACTAAGTCGTCGCTCAATGCTAAACGACCAACAAGGATTTTCAGTCGATACTAAACCTATAGCAAAGAAATTTTCATTCTTAAGACCATTCGTCTCTATCAAGTATATCTCGTCGAAATTCATAAACTAGGATTTCACCTTAACTCTAGGAAACTTTCAAGAACTTCTCCTCAATAGCGACAAAAGTAGTAGTAGTTGTTGAAATAATTCACTAACCGTCTTAATGAAATATACTTTGAAATTGACTGGCTAATGAATTTATTTCACCCAACAACTTTTAATGTTATGACAGAAAACTTGCATTGATTTTATTTATGTTTTCAAGATAATTTAATTTGTGTGAGTTAAAAAAAAAAACATTTTAGTGTGAGATTATTGTGAAAATAATATTAGTAGTTGTCTATTACATATATCTAGAGAAAATATGATATTCTCCCTGTTTCATATAAAATGTTGTTTTAGAGTTTAAATTTCTTTCGTTATAAGTAATGTTGTGTTTTCAATGCACTAATTTGGCAAAATTTATAGTATTACTTTATTATTTTAATGTAATGATCAATGAAATAAAGTATCTAGTATATTAAAAGTATATTTTTAATACTAGTGAGGGATAAAAAAAAAATATATTTTCTTAATTAGTGTACAAAATCCTTAAAATACAAATAAATTGAAACAGAAGGATTATACTATTACTGTGATTGAAACACCGGTCACACTTCTATTTATTCTTAGAAAACACTTGATAGATAAAAATTAGTTTACAAAAAGTAAATAATCAAAATTCTAAGTGTTCAAGTATAAATTATTATTTTAAAAAAAAAGAGTATAAATTATTCTTGATTGAATTTTAAGAGCGCTCAATCATTAACCATCTCTTATTGGAGTTTTGATATTTGTGGCCTTATAAATGATAAAATAAATACCTTAGTAAACAAGTCGAAAAACTTCGTATCCATGAACAAAATGTAAAATATTTACTTTAAAGAATGGTTCGTGATCTTATACTGCTATACAGATAATACTGTCTCATTTTATATATATTTTCCGCTCAAATCAGTATAAAATTCAAACCATCAGTACATTTTAGTGTCTGATCCTTCATTAGTTCAATACATATAACTTGGTTTATAATGAGATTTATAAAAATAGATGCTGTATGGAACGTGAAAATGTATTTGCTCCACTTCCTATTTATTTTACAATTGAATATTCATAAGTTGTATTTTGAGTTAATTACAGTTTTAATATATATATATATATATATATATATCTATATTATCGGTCAAAATTCAAACTAACTTCGATTTGGTAAAGTTTATTTACTTCGCTCTATATAATATGTAAAGATATTTGAAACCATATAAGAAATTGAAACTACTGATTTATTTTTTCAAGCAGATACCACCAATACAATTGATTAGATTAATTCATATATTTTAGAATATCAACACAACAACAGTAATCAGAGTTACAATAGCCAAAGTTATATTTCAATCTTTTACAAAAACGATTGCAAGTGTCATAGCTTGAAAGACATATATCATGGTTGAAGTATGTGATTCTCCTACGTCCTATACCATAACCTATTTATTAATAATAATCAATAAACCATTAGTAAAAAAAAAACAAAAAACAAGTCCATAATTAAAAATTAGGGAAGAGGTACAACAATAAATAGTTACCTGGATCATTAGCAGTTTTATTACGACAATGAACAGAAGAAATGATGAAGATGATAATGAAAAAAAATGCAACTAAAGTTTTCATAGTGATAGCCATTTTTATGATACTCTTTGAATTTTTTTAATGAGTTTTCTTTACTCAGACTGATTATATATAATAAGGAGAATTAAAATGATTCGTTTGGAAATTATTAAGTCGACACAAATACACACAAAATATTTCCTAGTCAAAGATACATTGACTAGGAAAGTGTATTTTTCCTAGTCAAAGATGAAAAATATCAAAGTTCTTAAAGTTAAGTGTTATTATACTAGAATAACTTCAAACTTAAAAACAATTGCTAAAGTAACTCTCTAAAAATTGAATAACTAGAATAACTTTAATATTTTGTTAAAATACAATTAAACCAAAATTAATTATAATAGTCACAAGAATGCCATTATGATTTAAAATTAGAGAAATTAAAAAAATTAAAAAAAATATAAAATTTAAATGATAAAAATGTTAAACAGATTTAATTAGAACAAATCATCGATCCGATATCACAAAAAAAGGATCTTCTTCTTCACTCTAACCCTAACACTGCCGCTCGCCTCACCCTCACCAAGGACTCGCCGTGAATTCGCCTAACACTCTCCGTTTCTTCTCTTCTCTTCCCTCACCGTTTCTTCTCTCTTTACATTGCTTTGATTTAATGAAGTTTCATATTTACTTTCGTAGGTGCTAGCAACTAGAAAAGATTTTCCTATTTTGCTCTTATTAGATATACAAGCATTTTTAGTATCAAGATGGTTTTTATTATCTTCTTGTAAAGAGAACTGCAAACATAGTTTAATGAAAAATCTTATGTGATTTTTTTTTGAAATGTTATGTTGTTTACATATGTTTTGATATGTTTATAAAACTTGTAGGTTACTAATGTATGGGTTATTTTTTATGTAGATGATGTCTACCGCATGAACAAGAAGATCAAATTAATATTTGACAGACATGACGAAGCTGATTCTCAGCAAGTTTTCAGGCTTGCAACGAGACTTAGGAGTAGTCCTATTAGATTTCGGTTTACTTTTTTTTGTATGATGGTTATGTATGTTTCATGTTCATGTACATGTATGTATATGCCTAGTGACATGTCCTGCTCTTAGAGTTGTTGGCATCAATTTGTTATTTAATATGATTGTCGCTTTTGGCATCCTTCTCCATAGTTGGAGTGGATGGAGACTTCTTGTAATACTAAATGTAATATGTATCCTTATCCAAAAATAAATAATGAATCATTATACCGTAAGCGTCTTGATGATTGACTGATCCTGTGAACAAATAAATCAGAAGGAAGGCAAATAGTTGATATGTTATGATTTAATTTGCATCAGGCAGATAAAGAGATGATGCAAGGAAAGTGTATTTTTCTAGTCAAAGATGAAAAATAACACAATTTTTCAATTTAATTTCTTAGAGGTTTATGGTAAAAAAAAATTAGACAGTTATTTTCTTACGTTATTACATTCAAACATTGGTAAGATGATTTTTTTTTTCTTTTTCTTTTATTGCATTGAGACAACTAAAGATTACTAAATGGATTTATTGCATTGAGACAAATTACCTTGGAAAATCTAATAGCATTGTCAATGGGTTCTACAAAAACTGATCGTATTATTAGATTATAGGAGGTGAATAGACAACCCATAAGTGAATCTACCAGAATATTGATTTTGACTGCATGTTTGATTTCTTCTTCAGTTGTCTATTAACAAAAAAAAAAAATCAAATAGAAACGTTTTGTTAGTATTAAATAAAAGTTAGAATTACCGGACGGAAACGAAGGAATGTTTGTAGCTGAAAATGAATTTAGTAATTTACTTATAGAGATGTAATTTTGTAGGGATTGCCTACAAAATTTTATGAATTAAATGTAACAAATATTACGTCTTTTGTTAAGATTTTTTTTAAAGAAACAAATAAATGTATATACTCGTAAATTGTGAAAGTCAATTTCAAATTTAAAAAGAAAAAAAACAATACTTTATATGTTTCTAACGTGTCTAAGCACCGTCAGGAT
>VBRH01000762.1:15942-31203 GCA_014578085.1 Cardamine resedifolia | reverse complement strand
TAGCGGTCAGTTCCAGCGGTCAGGACAGACCGATGGGTTGGTTACAACTTTTCCCGGCTTTTCGCTTGGTCGGTTCTAGCGGTCTAGTCATGGGTCTTCAAATAGACCGCTAGAAACCGGGTCTTCAAATATTTTAATTAAAATTAAATATTTTATAATGGATCAGGACTGGTTAAGATGGTCATGACAGATCTCAGATCGAATTTCTAATACTTGATAATAATTGATATGGGATTAAATTAAGAATGTTGTCCCGAGATAGATTTTTTAAATTAAGAATGTTTTTATCGTTGGGGTAGAATTTGTCATCCTTTGAATGCTTGAATTTGTTTGTTATGGGGAGCATTGTTTACTCGAGAATTATGGGTTAAGCTTTAGCATAGGAAGTAGAGGAAGTATCAACTAATATTTACCAAAAATTATAAGTTACAACCATTAGAATTTTCAAATAATATATACTAGATTCTGATCTGCATGAACGTGAGGGAGAATGTTTATAAATTATTTTGCATAAATTTTAAAATAATATATTATTTTTTATGTTAGTGAACTGTATAATAATATAGATATTATATAGTTAGCATAATAATCGTAAAATTATCATTTGAGTTTTATAAATATTTTGATGCATAATTTGTTTTTTTTGTTGGATAAGTTTAGTGTCGTATAGTTATAAATTTATAATATAATGTTGAGTTTGAAAGAACAAAAAACTTAATTCAAGATCCGCACCATATGTGCGTTGTTATATCTGTAGAAAATTTTATTTGATAATTTAGATTATGAGTTACTTGTACAATTTTAGTGAAGTTATGTATATATTTTATATTATTCAAAACTTTATAGCAATTTGATTTTTATATCATTTTTCTTCACTATATATATGTGTGATTGTAAGTGGCAATAAGAACACAGCAATACAAATATTCAGTTTTGCTTGTTGGTTCACTCTCTACTCCTCTCATTAGCTCTCTTGTTTTATTTTCCACAAAGTTAAACACTCACATATTAATATATTATTTTATTATAAGTTTTATAATACGTTATTAGTACGAATAACCTCTTGATCCATCTTTGATAGCACGATGTCTTCATCACTTCAGATCTAATAAAGTAAGGTACATATTTTATTGTTTCAATTTATAAATTTATGTTTATATACATAAATATTATAGACCTCGTGAGACTATGCATTTTTGGGATTAATCATAATATATGGTAGGTTCTACCTCCGTTGCGATAAAATAAAAGACTATGTATTATTTCCAAATTGATCATTATATATGTTAGGTTCTGCATCCTCCTCGATCAAATGGAAAATTATGTCTCCGTGAATATATGAAAGCGAAGCTTATTGAATTCTTATATGGAAGACTATGCCTCTTGAATTCTTATATAAAAAGTTATGACTCTTAATTTATTTTTATAAGTTTAATTATTTAATTTATTTTATAGAAGATGCATATGTGTTATATCAAATTTAAAGACATTAAAATATACCTTTAAATCAAAATTATTTTCTCATATTGAGAACTTATGAGGCACATGTCAATATATATTGAGACACTGCAAAAGTAATTGGAAAGTCTAGATTAGCTAGTCTCTCGACTTTCTAAGGCATAAATTTTATAATCGATGATGTCTTATGTTCTCGAAAACTCTCGAAGAAACTTATTAAAGTTTCAAAGACATTTGTCTTAATAATAATAATATAAACACTATGAATAAGAATGACATTGTATATATTTGCATCACATCAGAGAGGAAACATATATTGGAAGAAATTTTCAATGTTATCCTCCGCATTATATTACACAAAGATATATATGATCGCATCATATGTTAAAGTAATCTTGAAGTAATTTCAAACGAAAGACTTGAAATCTTGGTCCGGTCATGATGCGAACATTTGTGCAAAATTCTAATATTCATTCATTGGAAAACCATAAGAGTTTTCAATCGGATGAGCTTTCATGTTATGCATGCTCTCAAAGAAAACTCATAATTCGGCAATCACCAGCCAAAATTGGGAATGAATCTCTAGATCTTAAACTTTATTTCCGACGGATTTGATTACAGAAGATTGGGAATGAATCTCTAGATCATTCAGACCTAAAAAATCTTTTCAAAAATTATGTCTATGTAGCCTCTACACCAAGCACAGTGCATTGCGTGTAGTAAGATGAAGCCTTCCGCCTCGAGTGGAGTAGAACCTTAAGTGAGTTTTGTGCTTCCAGAGAGACAATATGTTCCTTTATCATCCCGGATTACCAATCCGACACCACTTCGTCCGTCTTGATGTTGATAGTTTCCATCATAATTAACTTTAGGAACCCCGCAGTTGAAGGTTGCCAATGAGAGCTGGATGTATGCTCCAACACAAGTAGCATACATCGTTACATTGCTTCTTTGACTTCTGTACGATCGGAAGATGCGATATACATTTGGTAGAAGTTACACAAGTCGAGAACTACGATCATCTTTCCATCAACTTGGACATGGTGAGGAATATCGAGTTGATACTCTGGGTTTGGTGGTGTTAGCGCCAACTGTCATGGAGAACCAGAAGATTACCATGATAAATTGGAAGCGGCTTGTATTAAGTCGAGATGATATTTTTATTTTATACATAATTAAATACATTATATTAAAGCATATTTAGTTGAACTTTTGTTATATTATTTGAAAACTCTAATGGTTATAACTCATAATTATTGGTAAATATTAGTTGATACTTCCTCTACTTCATACAAATATCATCCGGGAGTGATTTTTTAAATTAAGAATGTTGTTATTGTTGGGGTTATGATGATTAAAGACATGATCAAAACATACACATTTAAGATGAATCATGAAGTTAATTAGCAGCATTTAATTCTCAATTTTGTATAAGTATAATCCCAAAGCGCTTCATGAAGGGGGGGGGGGTCGATTCTGGATCTTTTTCAATCATTTTTTAGAAATAAACATTTTGTCTATTTTCCATTACTAAGCAATACAATTACCTTTATAAATTATTATCTATATTTCAGGTGTTGGATCCCGTATCTACATTTAGGATTTCATACAAAAATCTGACCATTAGGCCAAGCATGGACTTGCGGCAAACAAAATACTAATAACTTTTTTGGCCTTACTTTTTAATTTTAACTTTTTTTAACCAAAAAAAAAAACTCTCTCAAACATGAAAATCGAGACAAACTCCTCGCTTCCGTTCTCCGACGCTGGTAAAGCCATGGCTTGTCGGCATCGGGTAATTTCCTACTCCGTTCATCTCTTTGTTCTTTGAATTGTAGTAGATGAGAAACTAGGGCTTTCGTTAATGAGCCTAGCCCTTTTCGACCACCTTAGTGGACCCTCTTGGTCCATTTACAGAACTCTCGGCCCACCTCGCTCAACTTCTATACTCAAGCTCGGTCATGAGTTTCTGTAAATTCCAACTTCTCTGATGCTTTGATTCTTCGACATGAATGGCAGATGACTTCGTTACTGTCGGGCTTTGACATAGGGACACTGGATTTGCGGTGAATCCGTATATAACCTAGAGCAACCTCATCTGTACCACCTCCTCTAGCCGCTTTCGCCCACCGGATATCGTTGATGGTAAGAGATCCAAGTATGGGGGATCTTGGACCGGCAGATGCGTCTTTTCCGGTGATCCCGTCAACGGCACATGACGCAATGCTAATCTGAAGGGAGGAGTCCATCTTCTACCCACCGTGGCCCAGGTTCATGAATTTCTTGCTGTCGCAATATTTGGATTGGAATTGTTATGTCTTCGAGCTGATTGATTTGGAACACCGATCTAGCCTTGACTTGATAAAACTTGTCATTTTTTGTGTTCGTCAATCTCGAACCCTTTGTCCAATACCATCTCCAGTTGGACCCATAGAAATCTTTACATCAATGAAAAACTCAAATTAATCCCTAGAGCTACTCTCCAAATTAAGAGATCGATTGCAGTACTTAGGAGTCGAATCCACAAGGACTCAAGAACCTCACGATATACTTTTTTTGTTTAAATTCAGTTAAGCGAAGTCTGAAGTAAATTAAATAACGATGCAAATAAATACTAAAAATCGGTTTGTATAAACAAATGTGGAAAGCGTCAGGTCCAAAGAAGTTCTCAAGAAATCAAGTAATGAATAATAATTAATTAGTTAAAATCGAATTACGAACAAGTTCTAGAACTCAAATCACTAAGTTAAAATAAACCAACTTTCATTGCGAAAATTTACTATGTTTAAAACCTAAAAAAACAAATTCTTTTGTGAATCCTAAATCCTAAACAAGCCTTAAGTGCAGGTTTGAATTGTTCACAAATGATCTAATCCAAATTTCTTTGCAATTATCTAATTTGCTCAGTCTAGGTTTTATTCAGATTATAAATCACACCGTCGTGCCAATTTAACAACATGTGATCAAGATTCTAGGTGATCAATCCAGAACTAGCTTTAAGTGCAACCTAGGTGAAGAACTAACAAGTTTGAATCCTAACCAATCAATCAATATATCATTCCATAAAAATCCTAATGAGAATTCCCCAAACCTAATAAGAGATCTACTCACACATATCAATTGAAATCAAAGACATGAATATAATAGATATAATATAAATCATATAGAAAACAGGGGTTCGAAGTCTTCTCTCAAGTAGTACAAAGTAAGATCAGCCCCAAAGCTCCTAAAAACTCCAAGTTATATCGCCAAAGTCAGGATGATCTATCATAACTTTAAAAGTAAAAACCCTAATTATATAGTCTAAACACGAGTTGTGTTCTTTTGTAAATACATGGAACTTCTGGGCAAAAACTACAAATCTCCGGAAAAAATAATCTACGCGCTCAGGTATAAAAATTTGGCCATGTCGACCGACGCAAGGTGTTGTGTAGCTCGACACAGATGAACATGAAAGACACCAACTCCGACTTCTAGCTACAATGCTCTATAATTACTCTATGATGTCCAAATGATTCAAAAATATGTGTAAACCTATAAGAGACTCTAAAATAACTCGAAAGACACAAAAAAGACTCGATTATATACATGGCTTAAAACCTATAAAAACCATGATATACCAATCAACGCACAAGATCTATCGATAGTGACTATTACAAAATTCCCGATTTGATGGAAGTGTCATTGACACACCATGAGTTCGCATGTGGCATGTGGCATGTTGCTTGAATACTTTTGTCTCCGGTTTTGTATGTATTATCAAACCTATCTTTCTATCTATGTTGTAAACTTTTGCTCCTTTAATTTGAGTGTACCCAACCTTATAGTTGAAATACAAGTATGTTTGTACAAAAACTTTGTAATTTCTTTGGGTATAGTGGTTTAGTTTAAGAAGCCAACCATCACTAACGTTCGAGTCTTCGATATGCTAAAATTATTTTCTTTTTGTTTTTCAATAACCAGTTAAATAAAACAAATTTTACTATACATAAATAAAATTAGATAAAATGTCCCAAAAAACAAAGATTAGATAAACCAGTTATGAAAAAAGTTTACAAATAAAAAAAATCAAAAAGAAAAAATTACTGATTGAAAGTTAAATCGTCTCACTACAACAACAACAACAACAAGAACAACAAAAAATCTATATCGTCTATGGTTTCATCTTCTTCATTCTTCTTCAACTGAGATATTTCTTAGCCTCGTGTTTTCAACCGATATTTTGCTTACACTTTTTCCATGTTGTAATTTTGAATTTGGTGTCGTTATAAATGATAAAATAAATTTTGTAGTAACAAGTTAGAAATGGTCGTATCCATGTACTAAAATTTAAAATATTTACAATCAAAGATTGGATTGTTGACGATAGTAATAAGGGTTTGGATAATAAATAATGATTGATACGCCACGATATGTGTGGAGCTTGAGATATATAGGCTAAAGGAAGTTAATGAGTTTAGAAAGGGTGGAAAACGGAAGCCTCTCTCTCACATCAGTTAAAGTTGTTAACATAGTATGAGGCAGATGTTGTTTTTCATATTTGTGTTCTTATACGCAGAGCAATCCCATGCTTGAGGCCTTCGACATTATAAAGATTTTTTCGGCCGATTTTAGAGTCAATATGCATTAAATATATCAAATGGACTATGTTTAGAACGTGAAAATGTATTTGCTCGACTTCTTATTTATTTTACATATGAATACTAAGTAAGTTGGATCTTGATTTAGTTACAGATTAAAATTAATATGTTTGGTCAAAATTCAACTAACTTTGATATGGTAAAGTTTATTAAAATTTATTTACTTCGCTCTAGATCTTCTGTAAAAATATTCAAAACCATATATAATATTAAAATTATTGATTTATTTTTCAGGCAGATACCACCAATACATTTGATTAGATTAATTCATGTTATAAATTACGACGCAAACACAATGATTTGGTGTACAATAGCCATATTCATATTTCTGTCTTTTACAATATTGATCGCAAGTTTCGTCCCTACTCCAACATAGACCATGGTAGTAGAATACTTCTTTCTTACGCCTTTCATTACCTATTTATTAACAATAATCAATAAACCGTTAAAAATGAACAAAAGCAAGTTAATAATTAAAAAGTAAGGAGGGGGGTTTTAACAATTAACAGTTACCTGCAACAATAGTAGCTTTGTTATTACAATGAACAGAAGAAATAATGAAGATGATAGTGAAAACAAATGCGACTAAATATTTCATAGTGATAGCCATTTTTATAATATTCTTTGGATTAGTTTTAATGAGCTTTTCTCTATTTAGACTGATTATATATAATAGGGAGAATTATTAGAATTGTCAGTTTGGAAATATTAAAGTTGACACAAATGCACAAAAAAACTTTCCTTGTCAAAGATACATTGAATAGGAAAGTGTATTTCCTTAAGTTATTACATTTGAACATTGGTAAGATGATATTTAGTTGAACTTTTGTAATATTATTTGAAAATTCTAATGGTTGTAACTCATAATTATTGGTAAATATTAGTAAATAATTATTGAAAATATAAAATTATTTGTATCTGGACATATGAATACTCTTTAAGTATCATGCATTATTCAATTCCTCTAAGAATGCCTAATTATCATAAGAGGACACAATGTTATCAAGAGTTTTTAATACAAGAAAATGTATTTATGCTTCTTTTTTTTGGATGAAATTTTTATGTTTTAGGATTTATTCATAGTTTATGTTTATTTGTATAATTTAAAAGGGGTTGATTTTTAACTTTGATATTTGCTAAAATTTTTCAAATTTTCTTCCTTTTAAGTTTTAACTTCCAAATGGAGCCATATTTTAAAATTATTTGATTGTGTAATTTTTAAAGAACACATCCCCTTTTCTAGATTGATTAATCAAAAGATTTTGATCCATTTATGTGTTATTGTCAAATAGAGGCATTTTGAAAATCTGTTACCTAAAGGCTAAAAAGAGATGAAAAAGGCTTGGATTTTTTAACGGAAAAGAAAAAAGGAAGTTTGGTGTACTTTTTTTTTTTGGCAAAAGAGTAAGGTTTACTTATTGTTTTAATTATTTATTATTAATTTATTATAAAGTTGACATGTCATTCAAAAAAAGAAGGATCATATGCCAAAGGATTAATTGGACAATGATATAACATATGATTTCATGTGTTACATTGTATTTGATTGCATTAAATTTTATATAACAAAATTAAGATTTATATTTTTCAATTCTTAATTTTATTAATTAAAAAATATGGAAAATAATCTTTGTATTAATTGTCTCTCTGTAGATAAGATTGACTTGGATTAGACATTCGATCCCATTTTTTTTAAGTATATATATATTGATATTGTTATACATTGTGTTATGGTTTCTTTCATCTTGATATCTAGCTTGAACCAGCGTGGATTAAATTTGTCAATATTTAATTGTCTCTCCGTAGATAAGATTGACTTGGATTAGACATTCGATCCCATTTTTAAAGTATATATTGATATTGTTATACATTGTGTTATGGTTTCTTTCATCTTGATATCTAGCTTGAACCGCATGAATTAAATTTGTCAATATTTTTGAAAGATAGCGGCAAATATTCAATTTTCGCCGTTTCCGACGGATTTTCTATGCGAATTCATTCGCCATTTGAGAGAAAAACCTTCAAATTTTTCAAATTTCATCAAAAGCTTCTTGTTTCTACTCATATTCACAACCAACATCAACAAAAACATCATCTAACATCATCTATGGCCAACAATAACACCACTTTGTAAGTTTCTAAAACTTTAGAAATAGATTCATAGATTTAAATTGTTTGATTTAGGTTTGGATGTTAGATTTAATTAGGTTTTGGAATGTTAGACTTAGGATTTGAAATGTTAGTTTAGGATTTGAAACGTTCGATTTTATTTGTAATGTTTGATTTTTAGAATTGTATGTGGTTATGAATTTTTTTATTTTTTAGAGTTTTTATTTTTGTATGTTTTTGAAGGTTTAGAGTTTTTGTTTTGAATAATTTAGAGTTTTATGAAATTATTAATTATTTTAGAGTTTTTTTTGTTGCATATTGTATGCTATTTGTTTATTTAGAGTATTGTTTGTATATTGTATGAAATTTTTGGATATTTGTGAATTTAGAGTTTTTGAATGTTTGAATATTCAAGAATGAATTTTTCTTATATATTGTATGAATTTTTTTATATTTAGTATTTTTAGAATTGGTGGAATTTATGAATTTTTAATGGTTTTAGTATATATAAAATGAATTTTGTTGTGTTTAATGAATTTTTTTATTTTAGAATAGTTTTAAATTATTATACTGTTATTATTATTATTTTATATATTTATTAATTAAAATATTGGATTGTTAATAATATATTTTAATTACATTAAAGGTGATCCATCGGAAACCCGTCAGAAATTAATCCGTCGGAAATGACCTGGCGGAAATCCGTCGGAAATCTGTAGAAAAAACGGCCGTCGGAATACCGATGGATTTCCGACAAATTTTTTTCCCGTCGCTCTAAAACAAACGGAAATTTATGTCGGAAATCCGTAAAAAAATGTCATTTCTGACAGATTTCCACGGAAACTTCCGTCTATTATACGATGTTTTTTTGTAGTGGATTGATGACTAATGAGCATTGGATATCGTCGAGGATATGGACGAGGACAAACCATATGTAACCCTTGCACCGGTAAGTCCATAAATTTACCAATAGTTAATTGATCATGGCTAGTCAAGAGCTTTCTCGGATATGATCCAGTTGATAACCAATACAAAGTATTGTGCATGAAGCCAAGCGCTAGATATCGACAGATCCGTGGTCCGAATTTAAAGTATTCACATTAGGAGCTAAACCAAAAACATGGAGACTAATCGATTGAAGCATTCCTCACAGTCCTTGGTCTAACGGTCGGTATGTATGGATGGAGGTGTGTACTACATTGCTCTTATATACGGGCACAAACGCAACTGAGTTTGGTGAGATTCCATGTGAAGTCTGAAAAGTTTGATATCTTTGTTAGAATGTCTGATAATTTTAATTTTTTCAGTACACGACGTGATCCACTTTTGATGAACTACCATGGCAAAGTAGCCAGCCGCACACACCATATAACATCTGAGAACGCAAATGATTTCTGGGTTTTCGAAGCTGGGAAACAGGCTTTCTTGGAGATATCTTTCTATGAACTTGACCATTCTTTACAAATGAAAGGCATCATTAATCAAACGGGTGAGATTTGTTTTGCATCACACTATTCCAACGAGGCTAATGTTACCCTCTACGATCGCAAGGGAGTTAGTTTTAACAAGATGGAGATGAAAGTAAGTATTTTACTCAAAACAAAATTAATTATTTCTTGGATTACGTAGAGTCTTAAGCTATTGTAATAGAGGATCTCACAAATAAAAAAATAAAAAATATTGAAAAGTGAAGAGAGAAGTGAGAAACCCATGTGCACACATGTTTAATTGGTTCATTTTTTTATTTTTTTAACATGAGTAGTTTTACTCTGTAAATACT
The DNA here is from genome assembly GCA_014578085.1 of Cardamine resedifolia. Taxonomy (NCBI): domain Eukaryota; kingdom Viridiplantae; phylum Streptophyta; class Magnoliopsida; order Brassicales; family Brassicaceae; genus Cardamine; species Cardamine resedifolia. Next base: position 21,216 of record VBRH01000762.1, on the reverse strand, counting down.
ATGTATAGTATATGTTAGTAATAGGTGTTAGCAGTTTATTAAGCTTATGTTAGCATTCCATCTACTTGTATATAAGAGAACAATACTGTACAAAATTAAAGTTAATGAGAAAATCTAATTCTTCTTGCTCAACGTCTTCTTCCCTGAGTTTGTTACAGTTTGAGCTTGAAGTTTGTTATGGTATCAGTGCTACTCCGATCATGAGTGCTTATGGATCTGACCTATTTCTCATTCATTTCTTCTCGTTTTTCTTTGATTTCTGTTGTATCATCTTCATCGCGATTATATAATTTGTAATCGCGATCTTGTTATGATTATTTTCATTCTTTCTTTGACCTAGTTGCTTCCGATTCTTGCTCTTTCATCTAATCGAAGTAATTTCTTTCATCTATCATCAGATCTCTTCAAATCATGGGGTCCAATTTCAATCCGCCGCCAATTATTGATACAACAGCTATTCCGCCGATGAATCCAGCTCTAAATTTGTGCGATATAACTAGAGGACACACCGATCATTATGAGAATCTATATTATCTTCACAGTACTGATCACGCCGGACTTCAACTAGTTACTGATCGTTTGACTACTGGTGCTGATTTTCATTCATGTGAGTGTAATGCAGCGTTACTTTGGGAGAGACTGCAACAAAGAAGTCGAGTGACCAAATTTCTAATGGGACTTAATGGAGCGTATGAGCAAACTAGGAGGCATATTTTGATGCTTAAAACTAATTCCAAGTATTGAGGAGCCTTACAATATTGTTGCACGGGATGAGAGACAACTAGTTGTCAAACCTGTTATCAAGTCTGATAATGTTGCTTTTCAAACAATGAGTTCTTTTGATGGAGGTCAAGTGTATGGAGATCAATCACATGGAGGTCAACCTTATATGACTGATTAAACTGAGTATGCAACAGCTTATAATACCTATAGACCAAGAGGTAATCGTCATGTGTGTACTTTCTGTGGCAAGCAGGGACATAATGTCCATAAATGTTACAGAGTTCATGGATTTCCACCAGGATATAAGCAAAACAACTTAGCTCAGGGAAATATTTCTCAAGCGGCTTTTTTCCAGGAATCAGTCTTCTTTTACTCTAAGACCACCATTTACTCCTCCAGGGAATATCAATCCTCCATAAAGAACAGTTTCTAATGTGTTTTCTGGAATATCTTCATCTGTTCCAATGCCCTACTATCCTCCTCCGGCTGTTAATGCTGTTAATTTGGATATTGGTCAGATGTCTCAAGAACAACTCCATACATTGATGCAATAGTTGAGTACACATGTTCAACCTCCAGAGCATCTAACTCCTCCCAATCAATCTTCTATTTCAGAAAATGGTGTTATGGCTGTTCAATCCTCTTCTGGTACTATTATCAACCTTTCTTCCAATCTCAGATATGAAAATTGCATTCTTACTTTCCAACATCAATGTCTTTCCTCTTTACAATCTACTTTGCCCAATGGTTCTTGAATAATTGATAGTGGAGTCACTAGTCATGTCTGTAGTGATCTTTCAAAATTTACAGAAATCAAATTAGTGTCTGGCATTACTATGGCTTTACCTAATGGAACTAGTTTACCAATTAAGCATACATGAACCATTAGATTGTCTGATTCATTAGTTCTACATGATGTTTTGCATGTTCCATCTTTTCATTTTAATCTCATAAGTGTTAGTAGTCTTTTGCATTATAATCTTTGTTCTGCTCATTTTTATCCCACTTTGTGTTTGATTCAGAGATTTTCTCCGGGACTGATGATTGGGAAGGATAGTATCATCAATAATCTCTACATTCTTGATGTCAATTCTCTTTCACTATCTGATGTTTCATCCCATTTGTGTGGATCCTTGTCAGCTGATGAGACTCTTTGGCATCAACGCCTAGGTCATCCATCACTTGCCAAGTTACAAGTCTTAACTGGTACTATCTCTCTTCCTAAATCGAGTATGTTTAGTGATAATCATTGTTCAGTTTGTCCTTTAGCAAAACAAAAGCGTATGTCATTTCCTTTTCACAGTAATATGTTATCTCATTCATTTGATTTGATTCATTTAGATATTTGGGGTCCTTTTCGAATAGAATCTGTTAATGGTCATAGATACTTTCTTACTTTAGTTGATGATTGTACTAGAGTTACATGGGTTTATATGATGAAAAATAAAAATGATGTTTCCATTATCTTTCCTCTTTTTCTAAAGCATATTTTCACACAGTATAATGCTCAAATTAAATCTATTAGAAGTGATAATGCACCTGAATTAGCTTTTACTGAATTGTTAAAAGAACATGGCATGATTCATTATTTCTCATGTGCTTATATCCCACAGCAAAGTTTAGTTGTAGAAAGAAAACATCAGCATTTGCTTAATGTGGCTCGGACTCTCCTTTTTCAATCTAATGTTCATTTGGTTTATTGGAGTGATTGTATTACTATAGCTGCTTTCTTAATCAATAGAACTCCTTCTCCTTTATTGCATAGCAAAATTCCTTATGAAAAACTTTTAAACAAAGCTCCAGATTATTTCCAACTCAAAAGTTTTGGTTGCCTTTGTTATCTTAGTACTTTGGATAAGGATCGATCAAAATTTTCTCCTAGAGCTCGACCATGTGTTTTCTTGGGATATCCTTCATGATATAAAGGGTACAAATTTCTTGATCTGGATATAAATTTGATAAGCATTTCTAGGAATGTAGTATTTCATGAATCGGTTTTCCCATTTAAATCATCTAATCTTTTAGATCATGATTTCTTTTCAAACACCATCTTGCCTATACCATTACCTTATCTTTCTGAATCCACTGATCCACCATTGCCTCATATTGTGTTACCATTTGCTCTTTATGCATCATCTTCACTGTCTGCATCATCACCTGATACTTCCTCATCTTTTGCTTTACATGGGGTTGATGCATCTTCTTCATTCACTGTTCCTATTGCATCTTCAACATTGCCTATAACTGATTCATCATCTTCTTCTTTACATGTTCCTAATTCATCATATGCTTTGCCTCGATCTGATGCATCTTCTTCTTTGCAATCTCCTGCTGTTTTGCATTCTCATGTTGCATCTTCTCCATTGTCTAGGGCTATTGTTTCTACACAATCTAATGTTCCTGCATAATCATCTAGTTTAGTACCTAGGGTCATTGTTCCAGTCTTGCCAGTGTGATCTCTGTTCCTATTGTTAAACCAAAACGACAAACGAAGACACCTAGTTACTTATCTGAGTATCATTGTGCTCTTGCTCATCTTACACCTCCTTTACCACCATCTCACACCACTCCTTATCCTTTGTCTTTTGTTCTTTCCTATAACAAATTCACTCCACCATATTGTGCTTCCCTTCTTTCTTATTCCACTGAAACAGAACCCAAAACTTTTAATCAAGCCATAATCCATGAGAAATGGAGGGGTGATTTTGGTGAGGAGCTTCATGCTATGAAACAAAACAGAACATGGAGTATTTGCTCATTGCCACCTGGTAAAAATGTTGTTGGTTGAAAATGAGTTTTTACCATCAAATATAACTCTGATGGTGTTATTGAGAGATATAAAGCCTGCTTGGTTGCAAAGGGCTTTACACAACAAGAGGATGTCGATTGCAATGAAATTTTTTCCCATGTTGCTAAACTGACAAATGTCAAGCTTATGTTAGGTTTGGCAGCTAAACAAGGATGGGAATTATCACAGATGGATGTTTCCAATGCATTTTTGCATAGTGAATTGGAAGAAGAGATCTACATGAGTCTTCCTCAGGGTTATACTCCAGGTCCTATTGAAATTCTTCCTCCTAATCCTGTTTGTCGACTCCATAAAATCATCTATGGTCTTAAACAGGCTTCTAGACAATGGAACCAACTGTTCACTCAATTATTATTAAAAGATGGTTTCATTCAATCTAAAGCTCACACTACTCTTTTTGTGAAGTTTACAACAACTAGTTTTATAGCTATGTTGGTTTATGTGGATGATATAGCTATTGCTAGTAACAATTCAACTGACTTGGCTTCTCTCAAGGTTGTTCTGTCCAAAGCTTTCAAGATCAAGGATTTGGGACCTCTGCGTTTCTTTCTTGGTTTGGAAATTGCAAGAACTTCCAAGGGAATTTATGTGTGCCAAAGGAAGTATGCTTTGGATTTGCTTGAGGATGCTGGCCTTCTTGCTTGTAAACCGATCACAGTACCTATGGATCCATATGTTCATCTTAGCAAAGATTATGGTCTGCCTTTAGAGTCTGCTATCCCATATTGAGAACTTATAGGCCGACTCTTGTACCTTACTATCACAAGACCAGATATCACCTTCGTTTTTCATCGCCTAAGTCAGTTTCTGCAGTTTCCCACATATATTCATCTTCAGGCTGCCCATAGAATCCTTAAATACATCAAAGGCAATCCAGGTCAAGGAATTTTCTATTCTGCTGATACTGACTTGTGTGTTAATGCCTTTGCTGATGCTGATTGGGATTCTTGCCCGGATACAAGGAGATATGTGTCTGGATATTGTGTATTTCTTGGAACTTCTCTTATTAGCTGGAAGTTAAAGAAACTGCTAGTGGTGAGTCGAAGTAGCACTGAGGCTGAATATAGGAGCATGGCTGATGTCACAAAAGAGATTATCTGGATACAACAACTTCTTAATGACTTCCATATACCACTTGTTGCTACATCTAAGTTGTTTTGTGACAATAAGTCAGCTATATATATAGCTACGAATCCAGTGTTTCACGAGCGGACTAAGCATATAGAAATCGATTGTCATGCTATGCGAGATTTGATAAAGGATGGTACATTGAAGACCATTCATGTAACTACCGACAATCAATTGGCTGATATATTGACCAAGCCACTTCATCGAGGTCCTTTTCATTCTCTTCTTGGTCGATTATCAGTTTCAAGCCTTTACTCTCCTTCCTCGAGTGTCACGGATTCGGATTCAAAGGCTTGCGAGGGCATAACATGAGTAGTTTTACTCTGTAAATACTATGTATAGTATATGTTAGTAATATGTGTATGTTAGCAGTTTATTAAGCTTATGTTAGTATTCCATCTACTTGTATATAAGAGAAAAATAATGTACAGAATTAAAGTTAATGAGAAAATCTAATTCTTCTAGCTCAACGTCTTCTTCCATGAGTTTATTACAGCTTGAACTTGGAGTTTGTTAAATTGGAATTATTCAATTAAAGAAAGGAGGCTAACTCTCTCCAGTTGCTTGACATGTGCATGCGTGAGGTGATGATACCTGTCTATTTTGTATTAAAA
>VBRH01000761.1:41628-66176 GCA_014578085.1 Cardamine resedifolia | reverse complement strand
ATATATATGTATATTATATCTGCATGTACACATGAAGCCACAAGCTCTAGCTGAAAATGTTCATACTAATCCTAGAAAACTCCTTTGGTGGTTCTAATTTCTAAAGCAACCTATTGGCCATATAGGTGATGACAACATTCATGCCGCCTCCACCGGCATCAACATTTTTGGCGTTTCATCCTCAGGACAACAACATCATCGCCATCGGAATGGAGGACTCTACGATTCACATCTACAACGTCCGAGTGGATGAGGTAAGTAGTCGCTAGTACTAACCATAGCCACTTAAGTAGTCTTCATGATGATCTATGACGAGGACACACTTGTAAACTTTTCATTTGTGTGGAAGTGATTCTCATAGCTTCACATATGTTTTACATATTATTTTTCCCCTGTTAGTTGTTTCCTTAAAACTCTACGAACGAGCTCAAACTACTTGCATCTTGTGTTCCATCAGGTCAAATCAAAGCTAAAGGGTCACCAGAAACGCATAACCGGCTTAGCATTTTCTACAACCCTCAACATCTTGGTTTCATCTGGTGCTGATGCACAGGTGTGTATTGCTGCGTCATGTTGTTGTTCCTGTAGAAAAGTATCTAAACTTAAGGGAACATGCTTGATTATTTTGTGCCTTTTACTTGATGGATTGTCTAATTTAGGAGGATGCTGCTTACTCTTCCTGTTGTCTTCTCTTAGATATGCTTTTGGAGCATTGACACATGGGAGAAGAGGAAATCAGTTGCAATACAAATGCCAGCAGGAAAAGCCGCCAATGGAGACACCCGGGTTCAGTTTCATGTGGATCAGATCCGTATCCTGGCAGTCCACGAGACACAACTGGCGATATTTGATGCTTCCAAGATGGAATGTATCCGACAGGTATGTATGAGATCATCTCTCTAAATCCGCACATATAAGCACAAAAAAAATGGAGACACAAAGATCATACAATACTTGAATTCTTAATAACTCATCTAAATTTTTTATTGGCTTATGTTTTCTTTTTCTATGTCTCAGTGGATACCACAAGACTCGCTGTCTGCTCCTATATCTTCAGCGGTGTATGCATGCAATAGCCAGTTGATCTACGCTGCTTTCCGCGATGGTAATATTGGAGTGTTTGACGCAGACAGTCTCAGATTGAGATGTCGTATCTCTCCGTCAGCCTACTTGCCTCAAGGGTAAGGTTATCCAACATTTCATATGATTCTTAATTCTAAAAAACCCATGTTGTTTTTTAAGATTGTCTTGAATCTGCATAATAAAACAACTTCTGAAACGTGACAAATTGGTATATTCTCATAAGCCAAAGAATTCTAAACTTGTCTCTAAATCAATTATCTTTTGCTTTCCCAGGAACCAAGGCTTGTCTCCTCTTGCTGTGGCGGCTCACCCGCAAGAGCCAAACCAGTTTGCGGTTGGTTTGAATGACGGATCAGTCAAGGTGATTGAACCGACAGAGGCTGAAGGCAAATGGGGGATGGTTCCACCCTCTGAAGCCGTCATCATCACTTCACCATCCACCACAAGCAACCAAACTCCAGAACAGTTACAAAGATGAACAAACCAATCCGTGTATTTAATCTCAAATCTCTCCATAACTATTCCTTCAGGTTCGTTAGTTAGTGTTGTTATGGATTATTATAAAGGTTTAGGCAGTGCCATTAGATCTTTAAATGTAGCCTTAGTATTAAATATTCTTAAGATATTGAAATTGGTAAGAAATAAAGTTTGTATAACTATTTATCTGCAAATCTCTAATGAGTAAATCAGCAAAAGGCTGCAAAACTATGACTAATGAGTGAATCGATAAGAAATTGAAACTACACTACCATCAATACCGACATGAACCACAAGAACCGATCAGTGGTCATGGTTCGGTTAAGAGGATCCCGTCACCATCATACTGCAAAACCCCTGACTTGTTCATCGGTTTGCATCTTTCACCCATTAATATTCTCTTCGTGCACAGCTCCTCCTCTCCCATACCTTCACTTAAGCTTCTTCTTCTTCTTCTTCTTGTCTTCAATCTTTGCCCTAAGAAGAGTATCTTCAGTCGAAGTCTTGCGCTTTGCCAAAAACTCTCCTTCTTCTGAATTGGTTTTTGCTTGGGTTCAACAGCCAAGGTCGGTTCAGCTTCAGTGATCTCTGCAGAATCATCACTCTGTTCTCTGTTTTCACCTGCTAGTGGTTTCTTGCGGCTGAAGACACTGGAAATGACAGAAGTCATCTTCTTAACTGGAAAAGTCATCTTGGGTCTGATGAAATGTCTCGTACCTTTCTCTTCTTTCTTCATCTTCTTGTCCATTTCTATCTCGTTCTTCTTCCTCGTGGCTCTGATAGTTTAGGTATTTTGATCTTGATCGTCCTTTGATCCATGGAAACCGTGAACTTCCACGATGTGGAGCTGGACACAGACACGATCCTTGGCAAGTCGTTGCTCGTCTCAGGGATGACTTTAATTATGGTTAGGAGAGTTTGGTAATGATAGTAATATGGTCATTAATTCGTGGTGTTGTGGAAAATGTTGTATAGGAATCAAACTGACTTTAGAAAACGTGGGTTGACTGCAACTTCTCCCAGCTGTTAAGTTAACTGGTTAGTCGTGTTTTTCCACTTTTACTTTTTTTTTCCCGGATATTGGGGTTAGGAGAATTTTGAGATTTATTTCAAAAAATTTAATAATTAAATTGCAAAATATAGTATCGAAATGCGGTCTAAATAATTGTCTAGGTTTTAGACACTTTTTAACCACTTGGTTATCACTAAAAATCGGTTTTGTTAAGTAAGGGAATTGTTGTTAGATTTGGCGAACCAGATATATATATAGTCCGTCTACTATTTCTTTTAATATTTTTATCCATATAGTATTTATAGTTTTTAAAATTTAAACATGATTTGGCGGTTCATGTTTCTTTTCTCTTTTTTTTTTGTATTTATTTATTACTATCCATGTTGTCCTCTTTTTTATTTGATTAGTCACAAATTTTAATATCCTATTATTTTTTAATATAACCTTTGAATCATATACTTTCAATAGAAGTTTATAATATCACATAACATGCATTGTTTAGTGAAATTCACATAATAGATTTCTCTTTTACTAACATCTAACATTTTCTTAAACACTATAATCCATATCTCTCTCTTATTATTGTTTAACAATCTTATCAAATTTTTGCAATCACATAGCGACATAACTCTGACTCCCCACCAAAGTGTCATTAGTGAGTTTACAAATGGCCACCGGTTCTCCTATATATGTAACATCCGCTATGTTACATGAATGATAACCAACTAAAGCAGACCAATATGTGGTAGGACCTCTATAGATTCCAAATCTAATATTGAAATAGCTCAGGATATGTGAGGATATCTGCACTTATTGGACCCAAATGGATGTACTCGTAAGACTTCCCAAAGTGTTTCCACAACCCTAATTGACCAAATTCCAGGGTTGTTATTGCATCCACTTATGTTATTTTTGTTATGACATGAAAAGCACGTGACGGACGTACCGATCGCTGAGACCGTGGTTGAACATTTATTTCTAATATTATTTTGTCAATGAATGGAAGGCCAATATGTGTGAACATTTATAACAATACTTAAAAAGAACCGACTTGGCAACACTACCTAGAAATTAGTTGACGAACAAAAGCTAATTGTACAAGAATAAACTGATTATATGTATAAAAAAAATTCATGTATATGTGGATTTGCATACTCACAAAGCTCTTGGATGAGACATGAAAACAGAAACATATCAATTATAAAATAGAGTTCCAAAGAGAAAAAAATCTACTATTTATTTTTTAGTATAAGAAGTTCAAAATCCATTGTACTAGTGAGGTTTTGGTGGCAAAACCTAAGAACCGAGACAAGTATTCTTTTTTAAAAGAGGACACTACCTCCCACAACCATTAAAAACTAAAGAATTTTATGTATAGTATTTATTCGTCGAGTTGTCTTTCAGATCATTAACTATGGAGATAATAATAAAAAAATGATGGTCATCTAGCTTCTGGACACATAAATGCGCCACAATATTAGATTAAAAAGAGATCTAATATTAGTTACATTCATTATCAGACATTCAACTCATTAGTAGTTTGAGCTCTTCATGGCTGAAAATTGATACAAGTTCTCGAGGTAATCTATTAACAAAGACTTAGTCATACGATTTAGTCATCTAGTGACTCACGTCTTTCAGTAATTTAGGCCATCTCCTTCACTTCCTTTGCTAGTCGTTTACTTTATTGTAGGAACTACAATCTGCTGTAATCTCTATATATTCTCTGTAAATCTCTTTGGATAAGTAATGAGAAACACACTTCATAGTATCAACTATTAGTGAGAAGACTCCAGGTGAGGCAGAAGGTCCTCGAAACGGCATCACTCTTACAAAACAACATTAGAGAAATCAAAGACAGAGATCATATCATATGGACCTAACTATAGACAAGCCCACAGAAGATGTCACCTTCCAAGCCCACTTTTCAACGGTCTTCCTCATCTCCAAAAAAACCGACAAAAATAGAAACTGGTTTGAACAAAATGGAAAAAGAAGTAGCGTGAGTCATCATGGTGCATAGCAGTTGCTCTCAACAATCAATTTGCTCGGGGCGGAGGTAGCTAAGGAGGAGGGGTGTTATATGAGACCCATAAAAATTAAAATTTTGGTATATTTTTATTAAAAACTCTAAAATAAAATCAGTTTAATTGTTATACTGTCCCCATAAATTTTTATTTATTTATATTTTTGACCCCACGAATAAAATTTCTAGTTCCGCCTCCTCTATATACCCAGTGCCGGTTTAGAGGTGAATGCCAGCTGGGTAACTGCCGCAGGGCCCAAGAGTAAAAGGGGCAAAAGGGGTCCAAAATTTTTTTTTAATGAATTTTTAAATTTTTTTTTTTAATTTTATATGTTAAAAGTGAATTTTTTTTTAATTTTGCCCCGGAACCTACACTATATTTAAGCCGTCTCAGTATACACCTGTGTGGCATGTTGATAAGACATATGTCAATTAGGGTTTTAGGTTTCTCATCTTGTAAACAATATATAAGGATTCTACATTGTAACCAAAACCTAAACAGAAAAATGAAATCAAAGTCTATGTTTTTCATCTGCAAGCTATAAGGTTTGTTTATCATCAACAAATAAAAATTAACACCATCAGAAATGCTTTGATTTGCTGCTCGATTTATAGGCTGCCATGAGTTCAACGAACTCTTTCTTGTTGTTTTCAACAATAACTTATCCTCAAGCCACTATATATAAACTTAGTTTAACTATGCATCATTCTGAAGACATGAAACATAACATAAACATTAGTCTAAGAAATGTGAATGTTTTTATAATAGTTTCCAAAACTATGATGCCTCTTCACATGAAAAATATTTTTATACATAAACCAAGCATCCAACAAGCTTAGGTACCAATTGTTGACATCTTAAAATGGTTTACTGAAAATGGTGATCCTGCTGCTTGTCCATAGCCTTTGGTCACTTTTGCGATGAATGTATATTTTGATATACATGTCATTGTTCTTTTAAATATAGTGGTTGACCGGAAAGTTTCTTTTACTATGGTTGTCTTGGTCGAGCCTCTAGTTGCATATAGAAACTATAGATTACATTATGATTTCTTAACCTAATGTGACATTTTACTTTATCAAAAGCAAATGGATTTTTTAAAGTTGCTTTAGAAAATCATAAGAATCCTTTGTTATTTTGTCTCCTTTTTTTTTTTCTTGTATTTGGTTTTTTAGATAATAATCAAATTATATGTGCATACACATAAATTAAAAAATCCAAAAGAAAATACTGTATAATAAGGAATCAATTCTTTGTACACTCAAAGCAGTAAATTTGAGATTTTTACCTTAATGACACAAAAAAAGCAGCCAAAACAGAGATGGCTTTTTCTCAATATACAAATAACAAATATTTTTTTTGTCTCTTTCCTTTTTTAAAATCTTTACAAAACTGGTGAAAGCATGTTCACATGCCTAGACTCAGTCTGCGTTTTCCATCTCTGGTTGGTCGCTGCGGCTGTGAACTCAGGGGAAGTCTCTTGCTTGGTGCTGGGATCAGCGACGGAATTAAACTTCTGCCACAATAAAAAATCACAAATTATTTCCCGATTAAATCAATAAAACTGTTGCAAACATTCATAAATATATATATATATATATATATATGTTACCTGGTTTCTGAGAGTTTAGCAGTTCTTGGCTGAGTTTTCTTTGGTTTTGGGTTTGCTGAGTCTTGGTTATTAGAAACTCTGGGAACATTCACTTGGACGCTCAATCGCCACATCATATCGGAATCTGAGCACTCGCTTGTTGCTCCATCAGATTCGTTATCTGTAATACTCTGGACTTCAAAATCTTCTTTCCCACCATTTCTGTCATTTGAAAATGTTCTAGTCATCAAGAATAAGAAGATGCGAGATGTTATTAGGTTAATGTGTATGTGAGTTACATACAGTGATTGTTGTGGGGTTATTGACTGGTAGAATTTCTCAGGGGAATTTGGATTCTCATCTTGAATTGATTCTTTATCGATCCACTCCCCTGACTTAGTAGATTCTCTATCCTCGTCTTTTGCATTTAGCGATTGCCTTGGCCAAGATGGAGAAGGAGATTGCATTAGCTCATGGAGATCTAAGCTGTGTCTTCTTGAAGATGCAGTATCGCTAAAAGCCTGCATATGTTTTACGTATAGATTACACAAATGACATGATTTTATAAATTTTATTTAGTTTAATTCAGCAATTTTGGTAAGAAAAGCAAAAGCATACCTCAGGTCCACTTAGATCCATGATATGGGGCCTAATGTTGCTTGATGTGTTTCCCATGGTAGGAACTTTGGGTCGAATCGTAGGAGTTTCAAGTGATCTTCTTCTTGATATTCTCTCACGGTTGAGTGGTATAGAGTTTGCTTGTACATCATTACCATTTCCTTTTCTCGCTAGAGCCATTTTAAGATTAGCAATCTGAACACCCAGAGAACAGAATGATGATATACTTATGGTGAGAATGCACGAAAAGAGCAAACTAGTATGCAGAGTCTGATCATAGTTTATGGTTTAAGAACCTGTTCTTTAAGCTCCTTGACCTCTGAGTTATCTTTGTTCACACGAGCAGCGCCTAGCTCAACACTCCCCACTCGTTCAGCAAACTTCAGAGTGCTAATAGTTTCTCCCAGAGTTTCAGCTTCTGGACTTATGTGGACAAACATAAGCGTCTTGGCTGATCCTCCTGGTAATATAGAGAAGCTGCTTGTATAAGATTTGAGTGCCTGTATGTACGTTAAATCTAAGAGTTATCAAGGTTTTGAGAATTTCACCGAGGGAGTCCTGAAGCAGCTGTGTGAGTTTACTGTTTCTGTAAGGCACATGAGAAGTCTTCTGAGAAAGCGAAGAGATGACATCTCCAAGAGCCGAGAGGGACTTGTTGATGTGTTGAGCCTCCTTCAGTCTGTCTCCAGTCACCTCGGACTTGTCCACTCTCTCACTTCCTGCAAGATCAACCAGATGCATAGAACCATGAAGGGTAGTCCCAGACGTGAGGTCTCTGCCTTGAACATGAACAGTGACACAGCTGGCAAAGAGAGATGAAGAATTGGGGTTAGAACCAGTTATTCAAAGGAGTACTCATGACAGAATACAAGGAAAAACAAACCTGTGAGATCGACTACTTCTGTCATTCATAGCTGTAGAGCTCACTGCACGGTTCATTTGTCCCATATCCATCAGCTGTATCACGTCAGCGGTAGATGACACAGGTACTAGACTTGCTTCGGGAACATTGATTCCATTGTGAGAGTTGTTTCTGATTTCTAATGTAATCAAGAGTTAATGATCACACAAAACCAAAGTATCTCAGAGTTCTTATAAGGTGAACACAGGTAAGACTTTTATTAATCTAAAGGATATCTTTTAGGTTGGCCATCTGTTGCAAGTAGATCTCTGACTTGCTCGTTGTAGATTTCAAGCATCTGAACATAGATTTCGTAGCTTGTCGTGTCTTTCCTTTGATCTGATAGAAGAAACAGATCTGCCAGTGCCCTGTAGTTCACACCCAGGCTTTCTTCAGTCAGTTCCTTAGGTCCTGTCTAGAGTAGTTAGGCAAATTAGGAATTTGCTCTTGCATAAAGATTCAAAATATCCGTAGTATACTGAATCAAAAACAATCTAGTAAGACAGGTATAGTAGCAGAAGTTCTTACCATGGTAAAAGTTTTCCCGGACCCGGTTTGGCCGTAAGCAAAGATGCAGACATTGTAGCCATCAAGAACAGACCGTACCAAAGGCTGCATGTCTGAAAACACTTCCTCTGAAGAACAAGGTATTCATTCTCTAATGTTATTCAAAGAGCAATAGACTCAAATAAACAGGTTTATTATAGGGATATAAAAACCAAAGCCTTCTATAACCTTGTGTTGCGGAAGGACCAAAGACTTTATTGAACATAAATGGTTTGTTTCCTTCTTTCCCATACTTCGATGATAATCTGATCGTGATAGTCCCTTCGTCTATGTGTTCCACGGTACTCAAACCAGTTGGTTTTTGCCCCGGCAAGAATGGCCTAACCCGACAGTACACCCGTATATTGCCTAAACAATACCAAGTGTGAGAGGTCTTTATGCAGGTAAAAGGAACTGTCTTACTGATTCCAGATCCTCCAAGTATGACTGACACAAATTAAATTTCTTCTGTCAAGTTACCTTTTAGGTCCTGCACTAGATTGTACAATTTGCGGTTATCTTCAAGAACTCTTTTGTATCCCATAGCCGCATGAGCTAAACCATTTAAATGCTTGCCTGTGTGAAAAAACCCAAAACGATGACACTATATATTCCCTGATTGAACATTGAGGCCTTAAAAAGGACATAGCAAGAACATGATCTGAGTTGATACCTAGGTGAAATAAATCTTCTTGATACTTCATCTGCAGCGATTTCATTCCTGCTTTCGTAGTGTTTAAGGTTTGCTTCAACTCCTGCAGGCAAAAGCACAAAGTTCAACTTCCTTCTAACTTGTGATTGCTAAACAGAGAATGGAAGATAGAAAAATAAACCATTTCATAATATGGTTGTTAGATCCTACAACATCATGAAGTTGCAACACAATGAAAGTTACCTGGATGTGTTTTTGTTGATTCAGAAGAATCTCATTTTCTTCATAGTGGTCTGAATTTGCCCTTTGAAACTTTTCTTCTACAGCCTGTAACAGACAGTTTTCTTCTGCTTCCTCATGTTGCCTTACGTCACACTGCTGAGACCTTACCACTGTCTCACAGGATGAATCATCTTCTGGAATAGGCTTTGAGCTTGATTTCATCTGAAAAATTTAAAAGCCAAGTTCATAGCATCAATGAGCTAGATCAAAACTTCTGAATGACCGTACTTTTTCTCTTTAAATAAAATGACATCATAATTGACTTCACTTGGCCTCACCATTTCATTGTGGATTGATAACCGCTGCTGGAATTCTTCCATAACTTTGTTCAACACAGACTCTACAACCTGAACAGATTGAAGTAGGAAAAGACATCAGATTTCTTAGTAAAATTTGTGAAATGGTGTCTACCAATCTTGTTAATAATTTCTGAGCCTACGCTTGGAGATAGATAGACATCAGTTTTTTAATATGCAGCAACTCAATTCATATTATATCCCCTAAGAAGCTCATACAGATCAATACCAGGAACTGACAAAGTCATAAAGCCAAAATTCTTACATTTGGAATATCTTCATGCTTTCTCTCTGCAATAAATGAGCGAACAAGCGCGTTAATGGATCTAGAATCTCCCTGCAAAGTAAAAAAAAAGAAGAAGATACTTTCATCAACGACCACAAATGATGCCATAGAAACAAACATTTCCACTATGCAGAAAACAAATTTCACTTACTTTTTCAATAAGATCTTGCCCAGCATCAGAACACAGAGTCTGATCAGTTGATGTGATATCTCTAAACGGGTCTCTTGAAATGGAATTCACAAACGGCTCTGAATTTTTTCTCAGAAATGGTTTTCTCAATCCAAAATTGTTTTTCATGTTCACTCCATACCTCCATGGACCATTTTCACCTTTCAGTTTCCACTCACTATAAGATTTAAGAGCAAGAATGCAGTTCACTATCCTTACAGACTTGCCTCCCTGAAAAAAATTAGTTCAACAAATCAATAATGGAAAAGCTACTTAAGTCTGTATCAGCTTAAGTCCTCCATTTTTCTACCTTCTCCATGTCTGAAGCTTCAAATGATGGCAAACCCATTTCCTCTATTGCCACTAAAAAGTTCCTGATGTTTTCAAAGTATTGGAAAGCAGAAAGTGCAGCTCCATCAACAACATCATCCGGCGCTTCAACAACCTATAAAGAGATGTTAATCGTCCACATGAATCAGAAAATGCAATAAAATAGAGTAATTTGAGCTATCCATCATCTCCATCTCCATATTTAATGAGTCACATAAGGTTGAAATCAACAGATACTTGACTCCTTATGTAAAATCTCATCTAACACCAAGAAAAAATCCCAGAAGCCAAAGATGTGCAGCAAGTGTGAGGAATTTACCTTTGACACTGAGCCAGGATTAACTTTGTTAAGAACATTGCAAAGAACAATCCCACTTCGCAATCCAAGCCTAAACTCTTCTTCAGAAGGCTCTCCCGGAAAATCTCTACCATTGGAAACTCCAATCATTTCTCTAAGCCACCCAGCAGCTTCATATCTTCTCAGAGCTGCAAATATTATTATAAATTCCGATTAAAATCAATAAAACAATCCATGAAACAACAATGCCAACATGATCTCTAAACAAAAGGCTATTTCATTTTCATCGTTTAACATTGATAGTTCAAAAATCATCATGTAGACCTAAAAATCAAAAACCAAATTTCACCATATAAATCGTATTCTCCATCTGTTCATCATAAATTTGCAAAACCAGAATTGAACGAGAAAGGATCTAAGAAAACAACGAATATAATATAAATTCGAAAAGACTCACAAGATTCCTCAACTTTCCGGGGAACCAATCCAACATCGCTTGATCGGCTACTATGCTGTTGAAGAACATCTTCGACAATAGATACAACGGAAAACGAAAGATCATTGATCTCCGATGTCATCGCCATCTGCGAATAGAGATTTGGTGGTGAGTTATGAAGTTATGATGATGATCGAAGGTACAGAGAGATTTGCGGCTTTTAAAGGGAGAAGAAGAGCAACGGAAGAGAAAAAAGGTCTTTTGAAATGAAAATTTTCCCTCACTTTCTCGGCTCACTTTTTTCTCTCTCTCTCTTCAGAGATAAAATTTAGGCGAGGGAGAGAAAGAGACGCAATATGCTCCGAACCTGACTCCAAACGTCCCAGGTTCGTTTTTTTACTGACTATTTTTTTTTTTTGTTCTTGCCCAACCATTCATGGTATTAGTCCATATATATAATGGGTGCTTAAGAAAAATTCAAATTAGAAAAATAATAATAAGGATTGGCAAAAAATAACAAAGAACAAAATTAGTCCCACGTGTTTGTTTCTTATTTACTGGAAAAATTTCTCCTGGTTTTATCTACATATCAATTTTTTTCCTAACATTATTTATTTTTATAAAATGGATATTAGATGAGAGACTACCTGTTTACTTACGTGGGATTTTTCTCCAGTGTTTTTCATCTACATATCATTTTTTTCCTAACCTTATTTATTTTTATAACATGGATATTAGTTAATAGTTAGTAACTTAACCAAAAGAAAAAGAATATATATGACTTAGTAAAAGTTTAGTCAAATGATTTGGGGCATGTGGATGTGTTATGGCTTATGGCTTATGGTTGGATTGTTATATTCCCTTAAAAATCTAATCTAATAATACATTTACACTTTTTTATAGCTAAGAACTACAATTCTGGGTAGATCACAAGCATTAATATACATATATAAAATGTATGTGAACATGATTTATTGATTTTCTTAGGTTATTTCATATCATAAAATATTTTCATTGATTTTAAATAATAAATTTATTTTATTAATATAATATAACCTATTTTAGGAGAAATTTTGTTTAATAATATAAATATTTAATAATTTATAATGTTGTCATACATTTCCGGTCATTAATCTTTTGGATTCAATTAGTTATATAAAAATGATTTTGAAATTAATTAGATATATAACAATAAATAATAAGAAAGAGAACAAACAAATAAGTTAACAAATATACTTTTCAATTTTTTGCGTTCATACTCTCTTTATATCTAACAGAAGAATCCTAAACATATTTTTTCTTAGTGGATTTCTACATACATAAAGTGCCACACTCATTTAATACATCTAATAATGTTCCAAGATCAGTCAGCCCATATCCAGTTATAAAATAATTTTATCCACTCTTACTTCCATCTGTCTAAATATACAATTTCTGTTACTAAATATAACACATTATATCAAAACAAATAATCTTATGTTTATTAATGTTTCGCTATCAAAATCATCAAATTCATTCTAGTCATTTAAATTTAATCTTACATATGGTATAATAATCATAATCAGGAGAACATGAATTCTTTAATTAAAAAAAAAAAGAAAAAAAAAAGAAACGAAAGAGAAAATCCGTGACGTCATGAAGGCTTTTGCCTCGAACGATAATAGTCAAACCCGAGCTTTGCTTCGGATCCGAACCATATAAAAAAAGAGGCGCGTATTTTCGGTCGACGTGGCTAATTAAATGGATGGCTTAGTTTAAGCTTTTTTAAGGATTAAATAAATATCCGGGCCGAAATTAAATAGGCCCACTTTAAAAAGTAGCCCAGAAACATGCTGGCTAAAGTGAGAATTAGACACGCAAGTTTCAGTTTTTGAACCTCCACATTTTTCTATTCTTTCAACTTTAAAACTCAAATTAGTTTTGCGTTAAATAAAGACATATTTTTAAACAAAATATTAAGATAATGACATATTCCCATTAGTTAAGAAATGTGTATTTAGAGAATAAACAATTGTACATTTACCTTCTAAAGTTTTACATTTTGTTAAGTCATGACCCTTGTAACTTAATGTAATGTGCATCAATGAAAACAAGTCTTGTTCGATACTCAATTCTACATGGTATCAGAGCCCAAGATCAATAAACACATACTAAAAGTTCTTTATTGATTCAACTTCTTCTCTTCTCTTTTCCGTGAGAAGCTTTTATTTCGTCTTTCTCCTCTCTGTGAGAATTTGTGTTTCGTGTTCCTCAAGTCATGTTTGACAACGAAAGATCTGTTGTAACCAAAACAAGTGCAGTTATGCCACCTAAAGAACAACATAGTCCCTATGCTCTGTCTAGTTCGGATAATTCTGGTGCCCTCATCTTATATGTGGTGTTGAACGGTGATAACTACAACGAGTGGTCAATCAAGATGTTGAACGCTCTCCAAGCCAAGCGCAAGACGGGCTTCATCAACGGCACGATCTTGCAGCCGGCGTGTGACAGTCCCGATCTCGAGAACTATAAATAGTTAACTCGATGATCATTGCTTGGATTCGAGCATCGATTGAACCAAAAGTCAAGTCAATTGTGGAAGGAATTGAAACAACGTTTCTCTGTGGAAAACAAAATCCGAATTCATCATATCAAAACTCAAATTGTCGCGTGTCGACAAGAGGGTCAATCGGTTGTAGAATATTATGGACGTTTGTGTGCCTTATGGGCAGAGTTGCAGGTGTTTCGCCCTCTTCCGGTTTGCTCTTGTGGAGCTGCTTCGGAGATTTCACCGGAAAGAGACAAGGAGAGGCTTCACCAGTTCTTAATGGGCCTCGAGGATTCACGTTTTGGAAGTCTCTGTACCAACATCATCGGTACAGACCCCATGTCGTCACTAGGTGAAGTTTACTCCAAAGTGATTCGTGAAGAATAACGTTTAGCCTCAACTCGGGTTCGAGAACAACAACATGATACAATCGGTTTCTTGGTTCGTCGTTAGCAGGGAACAGAGCATGGTGCGGGACGTTCTGATGCTATCACCAGATCAGAATCTTCTATTTTGCCACCTCGTCCTGATCGCTCTGCTCCTTGCTCTCACTGTGGGCGTACGGGCCATGAGAAAAGGGAGTGTTGGCAACTTGTCGGGTTTCCTGAGTGGTGGACTGAACAGGTTGAGAAAGGTGGTGGTCACGGAAACAATGGTCGTGGTCGTGGTAGTCACAGTTATGGAAGCTCTGGTCGTGGTAGAGGAGAAGTTACAGCGGCTCATGCTTCGAGCTCAAACTCCTCCGCGTTTCCAGAATTCACAAAGGAGAAATGACAAGTTCTCACTCAGCTAATTCAAGAAAAATCGTCTAGTGGACCTTCCGATAAACTGTCTGGTAAGCCAAATTTTGGCGAAGTTATACTTGACACATGAGCATCCCATCATATGACTGGAAAGCGCTATCTTTTGACTAATATTATGTCAATTTCACCGTGTTATGTGGGGTTCGCAAACGGTAGTAAGACGTTTGCAATGAGTATGAGCGTGTTCCATCTTTCGGACACAGTCTCTTTGACTAATGTTCTCTATGTTTCGACGTTAAATTGCACATTACTTTCAGTCTCTAAGCTTGTGAAACAAACGAAGTGTTTTGCTACCTTTACTGATACTATTTGTGTTTTACATGACCGTTTTTCGAGGACTCTGATTGGAACCGGTGAAGAGCGTAATGGGTTGTATTATCTTACGGATGTCGTCAATGCTAGGATACACAAAGCAACCGTCTCTTCGGATCAAGCCTTGTGGCATCAGCATTTAGGATATCCTAGTTTTTCGGTG
Organism: Cardamine resedifolia; assembly: GCA_014578085.1. Lineage (NCBI taxonomy): Eukaryota > Viridiplantae > Streptophyta > Magnoliopsida > Brassicales > Brassicaceae > Cardamine > Cardamine resedifolia. The sequence continues at coordinate 51,367 of VBRH01000761.1, read as the reverse complement.
TTTTCCGCATTACCTATCTTTTCTATTAATTCAAACTCTGTTAGTTTTAGTTTTTATGACGTATGTTTGTGAGCTAAACAAACAAGAGAAGTTTTCCCGATAGTATTAATAAAGCAAGTGATTGTTTTCCTTGATACACTGTGATGTTTGGGGTTTGTATCGAGTTCCGGCTTCATATGGAGCAGTTTATTTTTTAACCATAGTGGATGATTTTTCTAGAGCCGTCTGGACATATTTACTACTTGAGAAATTGGAAGTGCGCAATGTGCTAACAAACTTCATTATTTACGCGGAAAAACAGTTTGGAAAAACGGTTCATAACGTTCGGAGTGACAATGGAACTGAGTTTATGTGTCTTTTGGCTTACTTTCGGGAACATGAAATTATTCATCAAACATCGTGTGTCGGAACTCCTCAGCAGAATGGACGTGTTGAGAGAAAACATAGACATATACTTAATGTTTCTCGGGCTTTGTTATTTCAAGCCAATTTATCGATCAAGTTTTGGGGAGAAGTAGTGTTAACGGCGGCCTACTTGATAAACAGTACGCCATCTGCTATTCACAATGGTCAGTCACCTTATGAAATACTCCATGGCATAAAACCAGATTATGTCCAATTGTGATTTTTTGGTTCAGCATGTTATGCTCATAGAGTTTCAAAAAGTAAAGACAAGTTTGATGAAAGAAGTCGCTTGTGCGTATTTGTGGGATATCCATTCGGAAAAAGGGATGGAAAGTGTTTGAAATCGAACGTCATGAATTTTTGGTGTCTCGGGATGTGATTTTTAGAGAAGATGTTTTTCCTTACGTGGAGCACAAGTCATCTCCTCATGCTTCATCTTCTCTTCCTGTTTGTGATGATGATTGGTTATTTGAGCCCTCACCGGTACAGTTACCAGCGTTACTAGATAGGGGGAGTCAAGATAATATACCTTCACCTGTTGCGTGTGTCGACTCAACACCATGACCACGTGAGGAACCAGAACCCACAACTCCCATCGTCACTACATGTTGTTCGCTCTCTGTTTCTAAATGAGTCTTCACCAGACTCACCAAAACCTCCATCTCACGAGCTCTCTGTTTCACCAAAGCTCGGTAAAGGTCAAAGACAAAAATTTCCGAATGTACTGCACAAGAACTTCATTGCGTATAATGCAGTTAGCACTGAAGACACCCATCAAGCTATGTCCAACTCCTCTCTTGAGTCCTCGACACCGGTCCAAAGTAGTTCACTATACCCACTTACGAATTATATTTCCGATAATAAGTTCTCTCCAGGTCATCGTGCATTCTTGGTTGCTATAACTGCGGCTGATGAACCGAAGCACTTCAAAGAAGTTGTACACATTAAAGTGTAGAATAATGCGATGACTAAGGAAATTGAGTCTCTTGAAGTTAATAAAACCTGGGATATAGTGAATTTACCGTATCATAAAGTAGCAATTGGTTCTCAATGGGTTTACAAAACAAAGTATAATGTGGATGGTTCGATTGAGAGGTACAAGGCTCGTTTAGTTGTGCAAGGTAATAAAAAAGTTGAAGGTGAGGATTATAATGACATGTTTGCTCCAGTTGTCAAGTTGACTACAATTCGTACTTTGCTTCGTCTAGTTTCTGCAAAAAATTGGGAAGTTTATCAAATGGACGTCAATAATGCTTTTCTTCATGGTGATTTAAATGAAGAAGTTTATATGAAGCTTTCTTCGGGCTTACGTCATACACACCCTGGAAAAGTATGCCGTCTTCGAAAGTCTTTGTACGGACTTAAGCAAGCTCCGAGATATTGGTTTAAGAAGTTATCGGATGCTTTAATCAAGTTTGGTTTTGTTCGAGCATATGATGATTATTCCCTCTTCTCTTATACAAAGAACAGTATCGAGCTTTGGGTGCTTATCTATGTTGATGATCTTCTCATTTGCGGTAATCATAGTCACATGATTACTAAGTTCAAAGAATACTTGGGTCGTCGTTTTTCAATGAAGGATTCGGGCAAGTTAAAATATTTTTTGGGTATTGAAGTAAGCCGTGGTCCTGAAGGTATTTTTTTTGTTTCAACGCAAGTACGCTTTAGACATCATCGCTGAAACTGGTAACCTTGGTTCACGACCAGCTGCAACTCCACTCGAACAGAACCACAAACTTGCTTTGAGTGAGAGTTCGGTTCTTGTAAATCCGTTGCAGTATAGGCGTCTTGTGGGGCGACTAATTTATCTCACTCATACAAGACCTGAGCTAAGTTACTCTGTTAATCTTTTATCTCAGTTTATGAAGCAACCTCGCGAAGATCACTGGGAGGCGGCACAATGAGTAGTTCATTTTTTGAAGGATGCTCCGGGTCAGGGAATTCTTCTAAGCTCGTCATTCGATCTTTCCTTATCGGTGTATTGTGATTCGGATTGGTCTTCGTGTCCATTAACACGTAGATCGTTGAGTGCTTTTGTTGTATTACTTGGTGGATCTCCTACTTTTTGGAAAACAAAGAAGTAGAAAACGGTATCTCACTCATCTACTGAAGCTGAGTACCGCTCCATGGCAGCTGCTCTCCGTGAGATCAAATGGTTAAGAAAACTTTTGAAAGAATTGGAAATTGAACAAACTGCGCCAACTCAATTATTTTGTGACAGCAAAGCTGCGATTCACATTGCTGCGAATCCGATGTTTCATGAAAGGACTAAGCATATTGAGAATGATTGTCATGTTGTACGTGATGCGGTTCGTGATGGCATTCTCACTACTACTCATGTTCGTATAAACGAGCAGATTGCCGATATGTTAACTAAAGCTATTGGTCGAGCACAGTTTGATCATCTTTTGTCCAAGTTGGGCATTCACGATCTTCATGCTCCAACGTGAGGGGGAGTATTACGATAATGACATATTCCCATTAGTGTTAAAGAATGTGTATTTAGAGAATTGGCAATTGTACATTTATCTTTAGGAAATTTTACATTTTGTCAAATCACGACCCTTATATAAAGCTCAATGTAATGTGCATCAATGAAAACAAATTTCGTTCGATACTCAATTCTACACAAAAGAAATTAATTATCTACAATCTACAAATATAATGATGTTAACATTTCAGCTAGTGGGAGTAATATGCCTATATGAAGTGTATATATTACCCTGTTATTTTAGATAAATCAATGGGCATTGAAGATAATTATTGTTATATATTCAGAAATCTAAGTATCAACTTTTAGAAATGAACAAAACCCTTTTGCCAAACACAATGAGCACACCAACCTGTAAAAGTATACTTTTCTTAATTAGATAGTTCTTTTGGTAGAGTATAGTATATGCATGTATTGATGTGTGTGTATGGTACGAGTGTGGATTTGGGTGGTCCAATTCAATGGATCTTAAATTCTTAATAATAAATGAATTATTGCCTCCGAATTGGGACCCTTTATTATATACTTTGTAACCATTAAGACCTTTAAGTGTGTGGTTTTAATAGTTGAGACAGTTATTAGCTTTCTTGAGGGGAGCCTAATAATTTAGTTTAACTGCCAAGTGGACGAAATCATTTCATTTGCTTAACACAGACCAAACATCCCTTTCATAAAAGACTTATTTTCTGTATTTAGATATCTAAGGGTGTGTTTTTTGTTTTCGATAAAAAAAATCTAAGGGTGTTATTTAGTAACTTAGTTATAATATTGATAGGATATGAATCCACATATGTATATATTATATTATATATTTGATCATAAATTGTCAATTACAATTGTATGCTTTATATTGAAGATTTAAAATTGATTTTAACAAATTTTCATGTACAAACCACAAAAAGTTCAATATTTCTATAACCCAAAATTGTGAACTTCAAGACACAGATCTTTTTTTTAATCAATGAGATCAAATTATATTAAATCTTAGAAATTACAAAACGTGCATAAATAATTGTTTTAGGTTTTGTGTGTCCAAGAAATTTGTTCTTAAATTGTGAAATAAAACGGATTGCTATGAGATCAAAACTGTGTATGTATAGGGCTGTTTACATTAAACATAAATAGATCATCACAATGCTTAAATAGTATAATTGAATAATGGGCTGAAAACGACAAAAGAGGTTAGATGATAATGATTTGGTGTACTTGAAAAATACTTTTGATTTGTTAGGGCTTTAGGGAGGGTCCTCAAATGTCTACTTTTTCTGTGGGATTGGAACATTTAAAATAGCAAACAAGGTCTACTGTCTCTCCCGACCTAAACACTTTGGCCTTGAATAGATGTTGTGGTAATATAACAGCGATTGTAGTGATAGCAACCAAGTATCTATCTCATTCTTTTATGATTAATGATCACAAGATATTATATATTTTCGGTTTGAATTTTTTTTTTTTGTAGTTCCTAAACCCTAAAATAAGTGTTTTCAAAAAATTAGAAAACCCACAAGTTTTAGATGTAGTCCACATACAGTCTTAAAAGTTATTGGATGAAATTTAAAACAAAAATGTAAAAAAATTATATAGTTCTCATAAATTACACCCGGCCCAAAAAAGACATCAGGCCAATACACTAAACACTCTTACACATTCTCTAAAAAAATTCTTAAACCGATCATTTATAATGATCATATCGCATGGCTTAGAAATCTATGGCACGTTTCATAGGAATATTTAGTGGCCGCTTCAATGCAGATATCTGCATCTGCTATGTACTCAAAGTTGTACTAGATATGAATCCATTGTCCTCTTTTAGGTCAATTCATACTTCAGGAGATCACCGAAGGCAACAAGAGCACTAGTCAATATGAAGTGTACGGTGTTACACATTTTGTTGTGGTTCTTTGATTTCGTGAACTTCTTTAACTAAAGTGCTTCAACTTTGCTCTTTTTACTCAAAACTTTAGACTTTTGTATCTTTATAATAGACCTATAAAAGGGAGTGTAAAATCCAACTCCATCCTATTATATTGTCGTTGGATACATTCCATAGCTCTGTACCGATGTTATTTAGTTACAACTTACAACTAACAACTTCCATACATTTGTTGGGCCTAGAGCGTTCGGCCCACATGTATAAACTCCAAAACTCATCCCGTTGTAATAGTAATTAGTCCCACATCGCTATCGCACAAATGAATAACTGGTGACGCAGGAGTATAAGAAGAGAAGTGGGCAGTCCGAGTAAAGTACTTACCTGGACGGGGTCAACTTTTGATCAAGAAGACGAGTGGCCTAGGCTAGTGACCTCCATGGCACATAAAGGAGGGGTGCTTAGCTTAAGGTCTTCCCTTGAGGAAGAGCCTACGTCATTATTTGTGGCAGAGGGGGTTTGCGTTCGCGCAGCCCCTACCATCTTCATTAATCTTAAATTTCATACAATTACTTAATAAGCCAAGTTTCGAGACAAGAATTGAAAATTTGTATTTGTTGATAATAATGCTCTGCGTTTTTTTTTTCACATTCTTTCGATTTAGTCCCACATCGGGAAGATATATAAGGTTGATAGGTTTTGTGTGACTATAAATAAAGAGGCATTCAATCGTAGTGGCTTATCTTTGCGCTTGGGGCAATGACTCAGCTAGTGAGGTACTAACCGAGGCGCGTCTATTGCTGGTTGAAAACTATTTCCAAACCCCCTCTTCGGCCTTCGGGCCCTGGAGAATTTTTGGAAGGGCTCCTTTTGGGTAAAACCCTACAATTTCTGAGTTCAATATTATATATCTGCAGCCCCATCGGACAATTTTTTGGAGGGTCTTACCATGCGGCCCTCTTAAGCTTTGCCCAGATTCATAAGATGTTATCATCTCTTACGGTGGTAGTTGAGAGTTTTATTTCCTTCTTTTTTATAAAATGTGTTAGTTAAGAGTTTACACTTTGTTGATTACAAAACTAAAATAGAAAAGTATTATAAACCGAAGAAAGAAAGTGGTCTCACATGGCCGGCCGTAAGTGTTGATACTCTTCTTGTAAATGTATAAAAATCTGTTTCTTCACCTGTTTTTGTTTCTAATCATTTCATTTCACAGATTGTGAGGTTCCAAATGTCTCGTGGTAGGGTATTGGCGGTCTTGAGAATGTTAAGGGACAGCTCCAAAAAAACTTTACCATGTTTACCCTTTTCAGTTTTGCTAGTTTCCAACCAAATTCCATAGTTTGAAATACTGACTTGAGCATCAAAAAGTTTTTGGAAAACATTTTACTATATTACAAACAAAAAACTGCTGGAAAACTAACATAATTTTCGACGGAAAACTGACAGATTTTCGACATGATATATATATTGGGACCCATATAACACATAATTAACATATGTTTGATGTGATCCGTCGAAAATTTTCGACCGGTTAGAGTTTCATTTTTAATAATATCGACACTAACTAATTCCAAACACATTCTTAAAACTAATTTCAAAAACATACATTAACACTATAAACAAGTAAAAACTTCAAAGTTCTTTATTTTTATCTCTTTCGCGAGATCATTTTGCATTTTATGGTTTTTTTGGATTTGAAAATTTTAAATTTAAATTTTAGCGTAAATTTTAATTGTTATATATTAGTTACATTAAATTTAAAATTTATTTATTAATTACATTAAATTTAAAATTTATATTTGAATTACATTAAATTTAAAATTATTAATTAAAACTAATAAAATAATATATTAGTCGGAAATCCGTCAAAAAAATATCTGTCGGAAAATGATCTGCTGGAAAGTCGTCGAAAATTTTGGCGAATTTCCGACGATTTTTTTCCCGATACTATAGAATTGACGGAAGATTCCGTTGAAACTCTGTTAAAAATACTGTTTCTTTAAACATTTTAATGGAATTTTTTTCAATTTTGCGTTGATTTATTGTAGTGCTATTCGCATAAAATTTACCCTCCACTCGAGGAGTCCAAAAACAGAATTTCTCCCATGAATTTGGTATTCGACTAGTTAATTAAAAATAGTTGTCTTTCAATATTGACCTTATATATGTTTTTTTGGTCGGCGACATTGTCTTTTATGGAGTAATTTTGAATTCTTAGACTCTGATTGGATGTACATGTTAGAGTAAAAAAATGAAGGGGAAAGATAATTACTCCCAAGTCAGCTTAGATTACACCAATTAAGTGAAAATATGCAGAATTAAAATTCAGCTGAAAAAGGAATAAAAATGAAAAGTAGAGTAAAAGTTTACTCCATTTAATACCGGTGAAAACTTTTACGCTCAATTATGCTACTTTTATTTCTACTTGTTTATTCCATTAATAACTAGTCACACCTTTAACTCTTTTTCTATTCCCCATGTTCATGTTCTAGGTTTTTTTTGTTTTATTTCACAAAAATTAATTTTTTTATTTATTTTATTTTATTAATAAATTATAAACATCAAGATGCAATGATTAAAAATAATTACATTTACAAGATTATTATTAATTTATAATTATTAGAATGATTTTTTGTAAAAGAAAATAATATATTTAGAAATAATAATTATTGTTTTTTAATTTGTGTAAGAACTCTTAAACATCAATTTTTGAGGAATAGAAAGATTAATACTGAAGAAGAACTGAAAAGTGATTGACACATAGGGAAAAGTGACTGAATGTCATTATGGAAGTTTCACACATTTGAATGTCACACAATATCGTCATTAGTAATCTTATATATATGACCTCTCAATTTTTATAACTAGCTCGCTTATAATTTAGCGGGCGGGAATCTCTATCTTCTATTTTGCATATTTTGGAGATTTGGTTTTCTTTTATGCAACGCCTTTAATCGTTAAAAGGAAAAAAAATCAAATTTTATAATTGTTCTATAAATCTTCGTCTTGTTCCGATTACTCCCCGCCTAATCCCTTCTATATAAGCCGGCCCTGAGAAGAAGAAAAGAATCGGATAATGATACTTCGTTTGAGAGCTACAATAAACACATTGTTCATTGCTGCAAATGCTACGATATCTCCAAAATATTATACAAAACGGACCACTTCGCTTTCAAAGCAATCTTTGGACTGTGGAAACACAGTTTTCAACGGTATATAATCTTCTTTGATCTCATCTCCTTCCTTCTTTTAACCACAAGACAAAAATAAAAATACTTGCGTTAAGGAGATCTCGAAGATTATGTGAATATATTTTTCTATTGTTGTTAGGGAAGTTAATATTTGTGTATATGACTTTGTTGCAGATCTATTATCATATATGTAAAAAACTTGTTAGACAAGTTATGATCTTATATGAATAACCTCATTGGTTAATGAATAAATATGAGGAAAACTATTATATTTTTAAGGTTTCCTCCAAATTTATTATTGTATCATAGCATTAGCCAAATTATACAAAATTTTGGCTTTTCTTGATCCTTGACCGCTATCTACCCATTTGTTTCTTCTTCTTCTTTTGATTTCTTTTCTATTCGATCTCTTTATTCCTATTAGACAATATCTTATTATGGCTTTGACCTTTTGGGTGAAGTTCTTCGCCTCTCTTTTTATCCCTTTGTCGAGATTTTCAGCTTCTTAAAAGAAAAAAAGAGACGTGATCCTCCTTACGTTATTGATTCAGTCAATATTGACCACGTTTGATCTCATAGCAAACTTACTAGTTCCTTGGAGAAGAATAAATCTTGATAGTGCTATGATTGGCTTCTTCTTATCAGAACATTAACCTAACCACAAAAAGGTTTATGTGTTTGACCTTGAGATCTTTATTTTGCTTATCGCATGAAACATTCATGTGGCTTTCGTTTTACTACGAACATGATGGAGCCATGATGATACCGTCTGAATGATGACTCCAATGAATATATATGAATCCGGAGATGATGATGACCACAAGGTTCTTCATGAACAAGAAGTTCAAAGTACGATCTAAACTTGTAATTTAAAAACGATGAAATACATGACTAAAAAGATGATGTATTTTTCTATTTAATCGGTCTTCATTGTGAGTAAAAACAAAGCTTGTAGCTTTCGAGAGAATAATGAGAAAACTCAGAAAAATTATTCTTCTTGCAATACCCCTGACATAGTCTTATATGAAGCCTCGATACAATAGTTTTGAAAAGAAATTAAATTCTAATCCTCCAGCTGTAAAGCTTCATATCGGTTTTGCAAAATGACAAAAAATTTGTTTTGTTTAAGAGGAATCTTTGACTGGAGTGTCTTGGATGAAGGAAGACATTCCTCCTGATCTTGATGCAGAGTGTTTGAACTCTCTGCTTTCTTCTCTTGACTGATACACCCCCTCAAACTTGGTGTGGGAGAAGGCTCAACACCCAGTTTGAACCGGAGAGAACAAAAAGCTTCATAGGATAACGACTTAGTAAATATATCAGCAAGTTGTGATGCAGCCGGAATGTGCTTAACAACCAAGGTTCCAAGAGCAACACGCTCCCTAACATAATGATAGTCCACATCAAAATGCTTAGAACGAGAATGAAGAACAAGATTTGCAGTTAAGTATACTGCAGACAAATTGTCACAATACAGTTCTGCAGGAGCTGGTTGAGGAACTCCAATTTCTTTTAAAAGAGAGTTGATCCAGGTGAGTTCAGATGCAGTAAGAGACAATGATCGATACTCAGCCTCTGTAGATGACTTAGAGACTGTTGATTGTCGCTTAGCTGACCAAGAAATTATATTAGAGCCAAGAAAGGTACAAAAAACCCAGTTGATCTTCTTGTATCCTTGCATCCAGCCCAATCACTGTCACTATATGCTCTTAAGGTGAAATCTGTATCAGCATTCAATGTTAAACCATAATTCAAAGTACCTTTCACATATCTGAGGAT
>VBRH01000760.1:0-30771 GCA_014578085.1 Cardamine resedifolia | reverse complement strand
GCTTTAGGAGGGTAAAGACTGTAGCAGCCAGAAAGAAAACCATGGAAATCGCAACCCAGAAATGCTACAGACAAAAAAAAGACAAAAGCATCTGAAAAGTTTATTTTGAATATGAAATAGCTTTTGAATACCAAGATCTCAATCATCTCCGTCGGGAACGACGTGATTTCATACTCGCCGGACGTATCTCCGTTTCTTCTGCGTGCGATGCAGAATGTTCACCTATCTCTCGTAGATCTGACAATTTACAAGTTTTAAAAGTTTTAATTTAGTTTTTTTCTTTAATTACAAGTTTTAAAAAGGATGGTGATATTTCTCCAAACTACCTTAACTCAAATTACCTAAGTAACTACCTTGATTGCATATTAAAACATCAAACTATCCATTTAGCATAAATAAACTTGAAACTACCCATTTAGCATAAATAAACTTGAAAACTACCCTAACGGCTAAGACACCCATATTTTTAACCTCGTAAGAGCACATTTTAATAGATAAATTTCTCTTTACTGTAAAAATTTGTATGTAAATATGCAATACAAATTAAATCTACAAAACAAATATGTGGCAGAACATTAAATCTGTCATATAAACAAATCTCCCACAACATAGAGCCGCAGATTTATTTTGCAGATTTTTGTTTATACGGTGGCAAAGTTATAAATAGTTGCTCTTTTTCAAAAAGAAAACGAAAAAAATGTTGATGTGACTTTAATTGATAATGACACTATTGTAATTAGGTTTTTTCTAACAAATAATGTTAAGGGTATTTTTGTGATTAAAACAACTCACTTAATCCTTATTTTTTCCTAAGTTAAATTATCAATTAAATCATTTTTAAAGATTATTCTAGTTATCCTCCCTTAAAAAATGAGCTTAACCAATATGATACAAAAATGGTTACAAATGAGAACACATAACTTTCTATTTTGAACTTTATAAATATTGCTCTTACTTAAAAAAACAGTTTAAATTCAGAAAATTGTTTTTTTTTTAAACTTTATATGTGTAAGATACTTTATTTTTAGTCATATATTATAAACAAATAAAATTTGAAATTTATAATGTAGAATGTTGGGTTCGAATCTAGGAACAATGATATGAATATTTAGTGGAGATTACTAGCTAAAAGACCAATTCTTATACGTAACATATACTAATTGAAAATCCTTCTATATTCGATCATCCTTTAAAGAGGAGATTATACAATATTTATAGAAGAGATTAGTTACAACTTCAAAATAGATTCTCATATTATTTTGGAGGAGATATCTCAACTGTTATTGACTAAGAGAGGAGCTGACTATTTCATAGTCTATTACCCTCCCGCAGTGAAAGCGTCGGGATTTCTGACGGTTAAGCTGGACCAGAACTGATTGAATAAGGTAATGGGTAAGCCTTTAGTAAAAATATCAGCATACTGCAGCGAAGAGGGAACATGAAGCACCTTAACTTGACCGATGGCGACTTTCTCTCTAACAAAGTGCAAGTCGATTTCAACGTGTTTAGTTCTCTGATGTTGCACCGGATTATTTGACAAGTACACAGAGCTTATGTTATCATAGAACACAAGCGTTGCCGACTTCATTGGACATTGCATTTCAAGAAGAAGATTACGGATCCAACATGTTTCCACAACAGCATTTGCGACGGCTTTGTACTCGGCCTCGGCGCTTGATCTTGACACCGTTTGCTGACGTTTGGATGACCAAGAGATTAAGTTTTCGCCGAGATAGACACAATATCTTGATGTTGAGCGTCTAGTGTCTTGACATCCGGCCCAATCAGCATCGAAATACGCAGTTAGTGTACCTAAATTTGAGCGGAACAGCTGCAGTCCATGACTTAGCGTACCTTGGAAGTAACGAATGATGCGCCGCAGAGCCTGCATATGCTTGACTCGAAATTGATTTTCGATGCGCAACCATATATCACGAGCTGTGCCCTCAGTTTTAAACACTGATTTGAAGAGAGGTGGAGCTAGTGTGGCGTAAATCCAGAGCTTCACAAGACCATCGCGTTTGGTCCAAGGTTGATCGTTAACGCCGGTTGGTACCGCTGAGCCGTCAACATGCCTGAGGATGTCAAACGTTAGGCAGTGCGTGAGAAAGAGTTCCCTCCACGCGTCGTAGTTGTGATCGTCAGAGTTGAGAATGAGTGGTATGTGTGTCTTTATGTTGGTCACACCATAAGCACATTCGAGAGGAGCAGCCATTTGTGGAGAAACTGAGGTGAAATAGAGAGAGGAGAGAGAAGACATAACAGAGGAAGAACAGAGAAGATGAAGTGAGGAGGAAGAAGAAACATGAAAAAAATTCAAGAGCGTTTAGGCTTTCATAGCATAAAAATTCTTCTATATTCGATCATCCTTTATAGAGGAGATTATACAATATTTATAGAAGAGATTAGTTACAACTTCAAAATAGATTCTCCTATTATTTTGGAGGAGATATCTGAACTGTTAACTAAGAGAGAAGCTGAGTATTTCATAATCTATCACTAATATGTTATGGAAGTTATTATTATTTTTCTTTTTAGGTAACAAAACATAATTATTTTAGTTAATAAAATAATGAACTAACCAATATGATACAAAAATGGTTACAAATGAGAACACATAACTTTCTATTTTGAACTTTATAAACATAGCTCTTACTCTAAAAAACAGTTTAAATTTGGGAAATTACTTCTTTAAGAACTTAAGCTCAAACAATTTTATCGTATAAGTTACAATCAAATCTTGTGACGAAACCACCATTTTAACGAATTGATAATAAAAGAGGAACAATTACAATTATACCTTATTATATGTGGTATTTGAGGTGAGAACTCTATTTAACGAAGTGAAAAAAAAACTTTGTACTTACTACTTATAGGGTTTGATTGGTAAGGTTTTGGAATAAACTAGCAGATAACAAATAGTTCAATTTCGCCGAGGTAGCCTCCTTTTAGGTATGTGGGTTGCAGTGCTTCAACTCTTGGGAACAGCCTCCTTTCTTCTCTATGCGTCTCAAGGTGGGTTATGTCTCCAGCTAGCTCTCCTTCATGCATTCCCTTGTCTCGGATTTGCCAATGTTCTCTCCTCTTGGAGTGCCATATTCTACTTCACCTTATCCTCGTCGATTGCTTGGGATCTACTTGTAGCTGATTGTGTTTAGCCGGCGTGAAGGGTTTGGGGTCTCAACTGCTCTGATTCTGCTACGTGCAGGAACTCGGTTTCTCGGTTCTTTGTTGTGGGCTCGGTTCTTCTTGAGCTTGAGGTTGGAAGATTGGGTGAGATCACGGTTTCGATCCATTCTCGGTTCCTTGTTTGCATCGGCTGGTCTCTCTTGTAACTGTCAATGGTTATAATCCGCCTATGTCCTTCTTAGCCGCCAGTCTCATGTTTCCAGTTGGGTGTGGCTTCTCACTCTTTGCATAACTTTTAATTAATGTTGTAATTTCGTGATTTATAAAATTTATGTTTTCTATTAACTTATTTTTTGTAAATAAAATAATAATCCCAGCCCTCTCAAAACGGAGTGTATTTCACCACTTCTGCTTGCTGTTTTAGTTTCTCTTCTAATAGGTGCTAAAATATTATTTCTGAAAGGTCGGGGTCTTTTCTAAAGTTATCAAAACATTGAGGGGGCTTTATGGAAAACAAATGAAAATAAAATAAAAATAAAAAAGAATGGAGAAGCGGGGTATCGATCCCCGTGCCTCTCGCATGCTAAGCGAGCGCTCTACCATCTGAGCTACATCCCCTTCAGTCGTTACTGTAGCATTATAATTTATCTTTATTGAATAATATTTATCCAGCAACAATATCTGGAGATGTTGCTTACTGAGGTGGGTTTTGTTCAATTAAATCTATATTCTTCATTTAAACATCTCTACAATATCTAGAGAGATCTCATTGAGGAGTTTGATCAATTGATTTACCAATTTTGTGATACCAGAAAATAAAAATGAAATTTTTACGAAATTGATTTCTTCATGAGTCATAGGTATCCAGAAAAGAGAGGTAGATGAAAAGCTTGTGTATAGTTTCCAAAAAGTAGAAAGGTATCTATAAAAACTTCTAATGTGGGAAAACATTTGTGGTTTGATCAAAATAGAGACTTGTTACATTTGCTAATCCTTCTGGTAAAGCATGAGTCCGAATATAATCGAGAGTAAAAGCACGAAAACCGCTACCAAAATCGGGATTTTGGATGCGATACCAGCATCGTCACCCGCTGTTCGCTTGCTTTCGTCCTCACGCATTGTCGACCTTTCCACATTTCCTCCTAAAAGAAAATTGGAAGCAGAAGACGCAGGTGATAGCACGTCCCACATTGATTCCGCGACCAATAAAGACGTTTCGGTTTCCACTTCTGATATCTTTGATGTGTCAAGAGAAGAATGTTCCATGGACATTAACTCAATACAACGTTCTTTTACCACCTATTCAGAAATTATCGAAGCGATGCATTAACATTTGGAAGAAAGTTCAATGAATTTGAGACATTTGCAGATTGCTCATATACCTCGACCGACTCGAATGGCTGGAGATAATCACAGATGTACATTCCCGCCAGCCACGGAACAAGAACTCTCCTGGGAAGATGGAGATTGCATGCTTTTCTGTTTACAAAACAATGAGACGTTAAGTTTTTCGTGTTTACCAGTAAACATAAGGATTTACCAAACATTCAGCAACCAATATGTTTAGCAGCTGACTCACGTAGATGAATTGAGCATGAGTTTGGAGATGGGATTTTTCGAAATCTCATCTGCGTCTTCATTGTCTCCAACATCACTTGGATTGAGATCCTGCTCGGCCTCGTCACAAATAATGTCCAATCTACTTTGCAGACTCCTAATAATATCAGCCTGAAAATAAAACAAACCGCGATCAATTTTTTTTTTAAACTTCAATAGGTCCAATAGGAACTCGTACAAGCTCATATTTAAGTAAACAAGAACATTAAAAACCGGGACGAGACGAAGGTGCAATACCTTTATATCAGCAACGGCTTGTGAAACTGGTTCTTTCGCGTTCAAGTAGGCATAAGAGAATATAGAACCACCGAAGAGTACAATTCCAGTAACATTCTTTGCGTCTAATGCTTCTCAACATTACACCGTAATATTAGATACAATCATCTAAAGACATGTCCAATAGCAAAACAAATCAGTGTGTCTAAATTAGAGTGAGAAAAACTTACTGTCAGCACAAATATCTTTCATGAATGGGAATAACAATTCAATTTCATGTTCGCCATATGTGTTGCAAGGCTCGTCGTTATGCACCTTCAATCCAACAAAAGTTCAGAAGAAATTACAAACAAGGGAAGGTTTTTTCAAGCCAAGATATCATCCCTTATGTTGTCTACATAATTTAACCAACACAGTAATGTTCAATACATACAAAGAAACTATATTCGGACACTATAGCAATGATTGATGCATAAAAAATCTATGTTTCTGACACATCCCTATCCCATTCACAAGGATAACTTAACTATGATTGTTTCAATTAACTCACTATAAATCCCAGCTTTGGGAGCTCCAAACCGATGCAAGCACTCAATATCCAATAATACCCGTTGGGTTTACTTTCAACTCATAAACATTAAAACCATAAGGTTTACTTTCTACTCACCAAGTCTCCATCAACCATTGCATTTGCACTCTTCAGCTCTTTTGCATGAATTGCAAGTTCTTTACGGAGGATATTAGTAAATGTTTGTGCAGTTGACTCACCCTCACAGTAAATTGGTAATCTACTCACAAAAAGTGAAGAAAAAAATTCAACAGAAAGAGGTCAGCAATAAATACAGAAAGTAAAAGTTCCATTATTCATATATGTATAGTCATAGATACTGCATTCAGAAAATCATATGAACGCCTAAGTGCTTATTAAACTTCAACTTGGGAGCTTGGGAACGCCAAATTAGCATTCATCAACATTGAGATAGAATGTAGAACTCCAAAGTTCAAATTTAAATGTAATGACATACCTGAAATTAAAGCTGTAGCTGCACTTAAACCTCTGTAGAGAACTCAATACCCTTCCCAGCTTAAAGTCACAAGGTCGAAGATTACTTGATGTAATACTTGAGCTCAACAAACAAGTTCGACAATTCCATCTACAAACATTCATTATCCTTAGTTTAAATACCCGAAATAATTCACCAAACTTCTGCGAACTAAATCCCTTCAAAAGGCTTTATACCTCCTTGGACTGTAACAAATGTGAATAAGAAGAGCTTCATCCAAGCTAGGATCCAAATGTCGTATTGCATCTGTAACTCCCTTGATAGCCTAATAAAAAGATTGTCATTAACTTAGATCTATCAACATGCATTAGAGTTTTAATAGCATCGAAAAGATTACTCATTAACCCCTGAAAACACCTATCAGACTGATCTCTCACAAAAGTTACCTGGCAAATGATCATAGTAGAATTCTTAAAAGCAGTTTCACTAGCCCATATATAGATACCAACAACCTTCATCCCACCCAACAGCATTCTCGAGACCTGATTCATTACAATGCCAATCATCATCAACCATAGAAATTCATCTAAAACTCACAAATGGGAGTCACAAAAATGCCAAAAAAAACCTGTCTGGCATGTTCTGCAACCCAGTCGGAATCAATCGATAAAGAAGATGACTCTGATGACTGAGATTTAGACTTGGAAGGCTTCCTTTTATCATCTCTAGTCTCCAAAACAGAGCAAGCTGGTTTTTCATCATCATTACTCGGTGTAGGGATCAAATCAAACACAAATCCACGATCCAGAACAGAGCTAAGCTTCCCTATCACAAGACCCACCTGTAATCAAACGAATAAATAAAAGAAAAAAAAATCACATCTTTAACTCAAATTTGGCTCTCAAAGGCAGAGAGACATGCAATTACAAATAACATGAAATTAATATCATTACCTCAGCAGGAATAGCTGAGTGAGAGAGACGATCTTCAATAGAAGCAAGTCTAGTATCTTCTCCAACTACTGCTTTCACCATTGTTTTAATGAGTAAAGCAATATCTGCAATAATCAGCAATGGAATAATGAATATTCAGAATCAACGAAACCCAAAGACGGAAAATTTCCATCAAAATAACATAATCCTAACTCGAAATCGAAAAACCCATCAGTTTTTTTTTTTTTTTTTTAATTGCAACGAAACTGAAATCTGTAAAACCCAGAAACGGAATTGAATCCCTAATGCGAAGAAATTGAAAAGGGGGAAACAGAGAAGGTTATATCATTCGAAAGATCGTGCCTTTTTCTGGATTTGAGTTAGTGTTGGAGAGATTAATTAGAAGGGAAGAAGATGAAGGTGAATCGTTGACTGTATATGTCTCACCACTGTTTACCATCTACATGTCATTCATTTACGAGCATAATTTTATTTTAGCTCTGTACCATTTCGAGACCGGTTCCGATCCGGTCCGTTTCTGTCCCGGTTATACCGAAATCTTTTTTGAAGTGGAAATTTGCAATTACCTAAAATTTAGGGTTGGCCTGAATCGAAGTTTCCAAACTGGACCCAACCGGATTTTGGTAGTTTGATTAAATTTCGGTTGAAGGCTTGAAGCCTAAAAATCGATTGGTTATTTTTTTAAGTGGTAACTGTTTCGGTTCGGTACGGTGAATAGATCGGTTTACAAAAAAAAATTAAAATTTTACCAAAATTTTACTAATTTTTTTGGTGTTATCTGGATTTTCGAAGTGAACCGAACTTTACCAAATGTATCAAAATTGATTGAAATGTACCGAAATTATTGATAAAATAAAGATTTAGCCACCAAACCGAACCAAATAATTTTGGAACCAATAATTTAAATATGAACCAAATCGAAGTTTTCACTTCTAAACCAAACCGGTCTAAAGTTTTCGATTGCTCACCCCTAATATAAACATTATATTTCAATGGATAAGAAGATCTATTAGCGCTTTTTTTACATAAGGTAGAAAATCTTTCAAATTTCTACAAATCCACGGCATTCATTTTTGAACGGATGAGTGAATAATAGATTGGAACTTGGAGTTATCAGTTTGTTATAACCTTATAATGTTTGATGCATTTAGACATTCCATTCCATCTGTTTGTTTTTGTGAAAATATGATAGTCATAATTTTAAAATTTTATCGTGGATCGGATCCGGATATACGATTTTTTCATGAATACCTAAAATTCGGATATCTGAAATTTTCGGATCCGGGTGCCATAAAAATATCTGATATCCGATACGTGCCACCCCTACCAAAAACTACAAACTTTTTACATCGTCGACCATAATTTTCCAATACCAAAACAGACATGGTTATACATATATATGTTCATGCATATGCAAATCTTGCTGTCTTATGTTCAGACATACGCACATTTTGCTCTTTTATTAACCAAACATCGTGCCGTTTTTAAAATAAACCGTTAACTACCTTTGCCATTTGACCGCGACATAAACGTTCAATAACGACGATGAGTGTTCTCTCAAGCTTCAATCAATCATGGAAGACTTTGATCCTCGCGACTCAACGTTGCAACACAATACAGCAAATCAAATCAACACATGCTCTATACATCATCCATGGCTTCCATCGAAACACTTACGCAATTAGCAAACTTCTCACAGCTTTTCTTCCTCTTCCCAATTTAAACAAACACTTTCACTACGCTTCAACTATATTCGATTCGATTCAATCTCGTAACTCATTCGTTTACGACACTATGATACGAATATGCTCACGAAACTCTCAGCCTCACTTGGGTTTACGATATTTTCAATTAATGGTGAGGGAAGAAGATATAGCTCCAAGTTATCTCACGTTTCATTTTGTATTGGTTTCTTGTTTGAAAGCTTTTCTTTTTTATGTGGGTAAGCAAATCCATTGTTGGGTGATTAAAAATGGTGTCTTTTCATCGGATGGTCATGTACAGACTGGAATCTTGAGGCTTTATATGGAAGATAAAGTTTTGGTAGATGCACGCAAAGTGTTCGATGAAATTCCGCAACCGGATGTTGTGAAATGGGATGTTTTGATGAATGGGTATGTTAGATGTGGTTTAGGAGCTGAGGGGTTAGAGGTATTTAAGGAGATGTTGGTTCGAGGAACAGAGTTTGATGAGTTCTCGGTTACTACGGCATTAACGGCTTGTGCACAAGTTGGGGCTCTTGCTCAGGGGAAGTGGATTCATGAGATATTGAAGAAGAATAAGAAATGGATTGAGTCTGATGTATTTGTTGGGACGGCATTAGTTGATATGTATGCCAAGTGTGGTTGCATAGAGATGGCTGTGGAAGTTTTCGAAAAGTTTAGTAGGAGGAATGTGTTCTCATGGGCAGCTTTGATTGGAGGATATGCGGCTTTTGGTTATGCAAGGAAAGCTATAATGTGTTTGGACCGGATGGAGCGAGAAGATGCTATTAAGCCTGATAGTGTTGTTCTTCTTGGGGTCTTAGCCGCTTGTGCTCATGGAGGATTTCTTCAAGAAGGCAGAGCAATGTTGGAAAATATGGAAGCTCGATATGGTGTTATTCCAAAGCATGAGCATTACAGCTGTATTGTAGATTTGATGTGTAGAGCTGGAAGATTAAATGATGCACTTGATGTTATCGAAAAAATGCCTATGAAACCGCTTGCATCTGTTTGGGGTGCTTTACTGAATGGTTGTCGAACGCACAAGAATGTGGAACTTGGAGAACTAGCTGTTAAAAATCTTCTTGAGTTAGAGAAAGGAAATGCTGATGAAGAGGAAGCAGCTCTTGTTCAGCTATCTAATATTTACTTTAGTGTTCAAAGAAATCCTGAGGCATCTAAAATACGTCAGATGATAGATCAGAGGAGAATAAGAAAGGCACCAGGATGCAGTGTGTTAGAGGTGGATGGAAATGTTACCAAGTTTGTTTCGGGAGATGTCTCACACCCTAATCTGCTGCAAATTCGCACAATGATTCATCTCCTATCTGTTGATGCCTTGCAGATTCTGTCGCACTAACTCATGAAGCTGCAAATATTATCGAATGACGCTCTTGAGTTTTCTTGTCTCTACAGATTTTCTGTTGAGAACCTTTAACCTGCATAAACCATTGGAGGGTTGTCGAAAGACAATGTGGTCAACATAATAAAGGACCAAGAGGAGCTTCTGATTATGATGAAGTTTTGTATCATACTAAAGGGAAACATTTGACCCCCTGAAACAGGAACTGGAAACTTAAGCAAGGCCTGAAGAAAATGAAGAACCCTCATACAAGGGCCCCTGAGATTGGTGTTGTAAAGAAGTGGCTGATTCAGACTTTATGGTGTCTGGAGAGCGGAAGAGAAGTCCATGAGCAAAAATGAAAAAAACTGTAGCTTCAGATTAAAATTGCATGCCGTTTGGGTACACCCATTAGCATCTAGAGATTAGAGATTATTGAGACTTTTGACAATGAAAAGCTGAACAAATAATGTAAGACATAAAAGCTCATAATCAAATTTGTTACTGCAGAAAACTGATGATTAATAAGGGTGTGTGTCTTTGCTTCGCTGAGGAACAATGGTTTGGCCAGGTACACACTTATCTTTCTTAAACAGTTACTGCTTTGAGTAATGTTGTGCTCCTTTTAAACTTTTCTAGATTTATAAAACTTGACGTTTGACAAATTTAGGATCTTGTTAAACAATTCACTCAATATGAGTTGGTATCATTAGTATCTCATCATGAATAAAAGCAGCTTATAAAAAGAATTTGATAGGAAGTCTTACGAAAATCCCGACACGGTATCTTCTTGAATAGTCAGCTTAGTATTGGATTTCATATACAGCCTGATTTAGTATCAAGTTGGTGTACTCATGTAAAATGGTTTTGTTGATCTATAACATGTTACCAAAATACACAATAACAGAATCCAAAAGTTTGTGGTCTTAGACAACAAACCCTCTGTAATTTTGAACCATTCTTCTTCAAGAAGTGCTTGCAATATCCCCTGTAAAAAATTTCAACCACAAACTCTTCAGTTATGTTTGATTCAGGGAAACCATAGTTCACAGTTTCACATCTAACCGAAAAACGAAGCCAACTAACTGAAAATTAAAAACTATATATGTCACACATTTCCACGACTGAACAAGAATTAACAAAACTGTAACTATTATGTTGACCTCAGTGCCTAATTTATGTGTTGGTTCTTCATGGTTTTGGTAAGTTGGAATATATGAAGCAAAGAAACCAAAAAACTGACCTTGTGAAGACGAAGGGATCAAGACGACGTGCATCTTTGTGTTGTTGGGAGGGAGATGCAAACGAAGGGGATATAATTTTCCATTTAAAGGGTTTTTGGAACAGATTGATATATCACTCAGACCTGTCTCTTCTTTAAGTTTCTGTTTCAGCTCTTCTAGTCCCATTCCCTTGGAAGCAGAAAAGCTCTTCCTTTACACTTTCATCCACATTCCCATCTTCATCTCCAACCCGATAATATATTAGCCTCCCATCTGCCTTGACCGGTGAGCTGACTCTGTCATCAGACTGCTCATAAAATGTAATAGATGAAAGGTAAATATGTCAGTGAATTCTCTTTGATGTGGTGGATGAACATAATAGAATAAAACTGATCAAACCTCGGTTTTGGAAAATCTTGGGGACTTGAGAGAGAATCCTTTGGGTGAATCGGGCTCGTGATGATCATCTTTTTTTACTACCGGAAGCTCTGGTGGTGGCGGAGGAGGTGGGAGAGGCGTATAAGCCTGCTTAGCCACTGGTGCTGCTTTCTTCTTTCTGCTTTTCAAAATATCAACATCCCATAAAATCCAATCTTGTGTTGTTGTCCTATGAGGAACATCATGTGTAATTGAGTTCCTCCATGGCGGTAAACCCCCGTTAGCTCGAAGATATTGTCCATACCTGTTGAAATCAAATACTCTTACACCATTCATCTTCAAGAAGAAGGCTATAGATAGAATTATGAAGAATATAACATTACCTCGTCTTGAGCTTAACCTGAACGCCTTCTCGAACGGGTTCCCATTCAGTTGATGAGTCTAGCCTCCGTGGCAGCGTTTGCGTTACCTTCTTTCCAGTCATGGCAAGGAACATAGGGATGTTTGAAGCGGTTAGATACTTGCCAAAGCAGCTCTTGAGACGGATCACGCTCGCCTCTTCTAAAACCTCCACCGTCCATCTTGCGTTCATAGACCGCCCGTCTCTGTCCTGGTTCACGGATTCTTCATCATCCTCTGCTAGAAGGTACTTGTCGTGGTAGCTACGTAAACGCACGGTTTCAGCCTTTTTGAAAATCTCCATTATTGTTCTGTTGTATCAGAATACAAAACATTTCACAAAAAGATCTATCATCATATACAGAAACCATTAAAGCTCTATACAAACGGTAAAATCTGAATGTTTACAATCTTTCCTGAAATTATCATGAAAACATTCGAAAATGATATCAATGTGAACCTTTGGCTACCTGAAAACGAGGATCTTGCTGCGATTTCGCCTTCAAGGATTGAATTGAAGATCATTCATGAGAAAGATGTTTCAGGTACTTTTGGAACCCTTTTTTAGTTTCTTTGATTTGGATTAGAGAAAAAAGAGGTTTTTGTTTTGTTTTGTTATTTGTGGTAATATGTAATTAGAGATTGTTATTAAGGAAATATTAGAGAACTATATGTGTATAAATATAGCTACTTATAGTTGCAGATTCCTTTCATCTATATGAGTAGATTCCACATTCGACCTTTTCACATTAATTAAGGCTTTATTAAGGTGAATTTATATATTGTTTGATTAAATCCAGTACAAGATTTGTTGTGTTGTGTTCTTGATTTCTCAAGGCAGGAAATTTTTTTTTGCAGTAAACAAAAGCTTGAAACGTTAAGAACATAACAAATCAAGATTGCAAGATTAAGGAAATCAATTCAAAGAGTCTTAGGTAATGTTCCTTATGGCTGAAATGATGTATTGTGTTATCATCTATTATCATGTATCGCTCTGTATCTTCGATTTCTTCAGGTTCTCCTTAAAGTTCTTTCTCGTTCCAGGCATCATCTTTGGTAGCACATTTTGAATGAACGACAGATCCGGACTAGAATAACCGCCACAGAAGTCACAACACCGAGAAGAGAAGGCTCTGCTTCTAAATCGCAGCATTTCACAGTGTGTTATGAAATGCTAAATAGTTCAATAACACCATAATGGAAGCATCTATACAGAACAGTTATGGAGAGTCCAAGACTTATAAACTAAAACATGTACCAATGAATCAAGCTTAAAATAACATTTGAAATGCTTTAAATATCTTGCCGCGATGTTTGTCCTTGTGTTCATCTGGTTGAGCTATCTGATTCTTCTTCTTTTTCTTCTCCAAAGCTTGAATAAGATCATTAAGAGATCCATCAGCATCTATTTCGCGATTCTTCTTCATCAAATTCTCTGCAACATCAGCTGGTGCGATCTTCGTTTCCTTCAATAAAGACTCGATCATTTTAAACAGAGGATGAGAATCAAGATCAAGATAGTTCTTGGCAAGAATCTTGAATGCTTCGAAAGTACAATAAGACAACTCAATATGCATATCCATTCTTCCTCTCCTGATCAAAGCTGGGTCAAGTTTCTCCAAGTGATTCGTCGTGAAGACAACAATCCTCTCTTGTCCACAAGCAGACCAAATCCCATCAATGAAGTTCAAAAGCCCTGAGAGTGTAACAAAACTCTTGTCTTCTTCTTTGGCTTTTTCTCCATCTTTGAGGCTCGTCAAGGTGCTCTCTTTCTTCATTCTTTTACCCGTAAGATCCAAAGAACAATCAATATCTTCAATCACAATAATCGATTTACTAGAAGTAGCTGTAAGTAGCTTTCTCAACTCTGAGTTGTTCTGTATAGCTGTGAGTTCAAGATCATAGATACTATAGTTCAAAAGATTCGCCATTGCAGCAATCATTGTCGATTTACCGGTCCCCGGTGGCCCATAAAGCAAGTAACCCCTCTTCCAAGCTTTCCCAATCTTCTTGTAGTACTCTTTACCATTACTAAACGCAACAAGATCATTCAAGATCTCTTCTTTCTTCTTCGGATCCATAGCTAAAGTCTGAAAACTCGCGGGATGCTCAAAATCGATATATCTCCAAAAACTAGTCTTGCTTGAACCCCATTGAGAACTAGGATTGTTTGTGAACAACTTCATCTTCTTGTTCTTGGCTATAATCGATTTGCCTTCTTCAACAACATATTGTATGTAAGAATCAGTTACGATATCTCTTGAACGTCTATGGAAAGTGAGCTTGAATGTTCTAAATCCTATAGAATCGGTTCCCATCTCCCACCAGACATTAACTCCTTCATAATCATCTCTAACTTTAGCCTCGTCTCGTTTCAAGACTAAGCCTTTACTCTCTTGAACCTGGCTTGCTTTTAGATGTTTGGCTTTATCAGTTGCTTTTGCACCAAGGTAGGTCTCGATGGCTGCAAAAGCATGGTTGAATTGATAATCTTCGTATTGAGAGAAGTTGATTTCGACATAAGGGGAGAAGAAGTTGATGAATCTGTCGGAAAGTCTCTGGACAAAAGAGAGTTGTTGGATTGTGGAGAGAAGAAACTCTTTAATGGCGATTCTGAGATGGTTTGGGAAGATTTGTTGAATAGTTGCCCACAAGAAGAATATACTCGCCAAGCTTGAACCAAATGTATTTCCCATCATCATCATCATTATTTTACCAAAATATTTTTTTCTTTTTGATATTAGGAGTTGGGTTGTGTTTGGATATGAATGAATATATAGTTTGTATTAGGTGAAAGGTTGTGTCTATTCAAGAAAAAGGAAAAAAGATGTATATATATATCTCGACTTTATATATCCTTGGGCTCTAAGTTTAGTAGTACTATTTTTCCAAATTATTGTTTTTGTTTCCACATGCCAAAAGTTATTGTTTAAGGAAAAATTCTAGTAAGCTTTATTTGGTTCAATTAATTAAAAGTTTCCATAATTTGACTCATATGTATCTCTTTCAGAAGATATTCTTGCTGGTGTTTAGATTTTTTTTTTTTTATTGGGAATTATATAATTGTTTTCTGATAAGTTTTTTTTTAGTTCAATTAATTAAGAGTTGTCATAACTCCACTCATAGAATTTTCTTATTGGTGTTTTAATTTGTTTCCTTTCTTGGTAATACTATTTTTTTTTTTTGTCTAATAAGCCTTTTTTGTTTTAGTTAACTAAGATTTTGCATAGTTCTAGTGTTCTACTCATATATATTATCAGTTTCAGAGGATTATCTTGTTGGCATCTTAATATTTTTTCCACTCTTTGTAACAACTTTTGTAAGAAAATTTTGTTCAAAACGAGTACTTAAAAAGTTGAGTAAGACCCTTCTGCACACGGTCTTTTAAAATATATTATTTTGTAGTAGGTGATTAAAGTTATGTAAATGCATGACACAAGTGATTAGTCAAGTCCAATAGAGTCAACTTGGTCGGTCTATTTAATTTGTATCCTATAAATTAGGTTAAAACATATATTCACACTCTCTAACACCACTTTTTATCAAGTTTCATACACATACAACATATCAATCTTTAAATATCATAATATCACACAAAACATTGCAAACTCATATTGGTCTAGAAGATTTTATTGCAGAAAAAGAGAGAAATATTATTGATATATATTTCCAAGCTTAATGACTAAAGCTACGTAACTTTTACTTTTACGAAGTTTCGGAGCTTCTTCTTGTCATCTTCCTTCTCCAATATATTTTCATGTGATCTTTCCGTATTCCAAATCGAATTTTATATATCAGCTTTGGCCACATTATTCCATAACGTATGGAACAAGATAAAGATGTGTTTTTATCAAAAAAGAAAGATAGAGATGTGTTTGTCCAAATATAGAACCGTGTGATGTGATAGAACCGTGTGATGTGAAGGCTTTGTCGCGCATGTTATATAAGAATGTGACACCCACTTTTTTTGGGTGCTCAATAAATTATAAATGATTACAACTTATATGTGATTATGATAAAATTGCTTACGCACATTTTAAATGCTAAACTGTTTACGGAAAAAAAAAAAAAAACTTCGAACCATTAAATATTTATTTCTGTCTAAATCCATTATACCTTATTCATCTCCGCTGTTCTAAGATGTAATCGCCGCCATTAATATTATTTCAATAAACATTTTCTATTATGTACTAGACCATGTAGTTTAACATTATATGTCTAACTTTACACGCTATCGATTTTACCTCATTTTTTTTTCTTAAAACTCAGTTTACTGTACTGCATAACAAACAATCTAATCTAAGAAGCATGTGCTGCGTGGGAAATAAAAGAAATGATGTATGAGTATTTTTGAAAAGCCTCGACCATTTTTTTTTTTAATAATAAATATAATAATAATATTTTTATAAATATTATTAAATTCAGCGATGTAAAACAATTAATTAATTCAATCATAAATAATATTTAACGATTTATTATAACTCAATAAATTGAAATCAACTAACAACAACAGTGATAATAATTAAGTAAAACACCCTTCTGGTATGTCATTTTGAACCGACGCCGCAGTTTCACGAGCTTCAACTAACTTTTTCCTTTCTTTTACATGCGCCATTACGAATAGACG
The DNA here is from genome assembly GCA_014578085.1 of Cardamine resedifolia. Lineage (NCBI taxonomy): Eukaryota > Viridiplantae > Streptophyta > Magnoliopsida > Brassicales > Brassicaceae > Cardamine > Cardamine resedifolia. Next base: position 14,180 of record VBRH01000760.1, on the reverse strand, counting down.
TAGTCAGTATTTATTAAATACTGATGAGACGATCAACCCGTCTACTAGGTCAATTATGATAAAATTACGAAAATACCTCCGACATAATTAAATGTCCGGACTCGACAAACAGCAAAACAACAACTTGATAAAAATTAATTCACCGCAAAATGATGTGTTAATTCAATCAATAACATTTTTAAGCAACCAACCCGTGATTAAAATAATTAATTCTCAACAATTAATTGCACAGCAAATCACGAAAAAATCACAGCAATTCAACAACTTGATAAAAATTAATTCACCTCAAAATGATGAATTAATTCAATCAACAACAGCAACTTGATAAAAATTAATTCACCGCAAAATGATGAATTAATTCAATCAACGACAGCAACTTCATAAAACTTATTTTACCGCAAAAAGATGAATTAATTCAATCAACGACATCAACTAGATAAAAATTAATTCACCGCAAATGATGAATTAATTCAATCAACGACAGCAACTTGATAAAAATTAATTCACCGCAAAAAGATGAATTAATTCAATCAACGACATCAACTAGATAAAAATTAATTCACCGCTAAATGATGAATTAATTCCATCAACGACATCAACTTGATAAAAATTAATTCACCGCAAAATGATGAATTAATTCAATCAACGATATTTTTAAGCAACCAACACATGATTAAACAATTAATTCTCAATACTTAATTGTACAATAAATCACGGAAAAATCACAACAAATAATCTCACAATTAACATCAATTAACAACAATTTTTCGGAATTTATTTCCACGATTTAACAGCAATACTTTAACAGCAATAACAGCAAAAACATGGAAATGAATCCTAATACGTAATTATCCCAGAAAATTTTCTATAAAAATATCCGACCACGGTCCTGCACTCACCTAGAACGTGCACGGAAAAATTCCTGACGAAAGACTAAAATTCCCGGAACTTCACGAGATAAATAACACCTAAAACTCCCGAACGCAACCTAAAATAAAATAATAAAATAACAAATTAATCGAAAAGCTTAATACCCACTAATCTACAAATAAGTCAACTATTTTTTTCTCTGCAAAAGTCACTCACGCGTCCCCTCCCCTCCGTGACTTTTCCGACCACCTCCTCCACCCTCAGCCGCAATTTCTTAAACTTCGATTTCGGCCAAAGTTTACATCGGAATCCAAATCAGCCGGTGGTTCTGGAAAGCTGACATTCCGGGGCTTTTTAGTGATATGTAGATCGTCTCCTAACTCTCTACGGTTCACCAGGAAACTATCCTTGAAGTTGGACGGCAGTAAACTCCGATTTGTAAAGATCCGCCTCAGAAGAACGGCCATAACTTTTTGACCATAGTCCCGAATTGAAATCCGCTTGAGGCTATGGCTAGATACAGATGTCCTGTATCTCTCCATAAAATTTCAGATCAGAAAGATTTGATTTACTCTTCCGTTTCTCCTTTCTCCTAGAACTGGTCGGATCTGTCCTTTTGATCTCAAACCACCCCTCCCACAACAATCACCAACACATAAACAACAAAAACAGCACACGAAGAGCAGAGCTTACCTTGCAGAGGAGTTAGACTCTTCTCTCGGCACAGCTCACGGCCACGCTCCCATGTTCTACGCTCTCCTCCTTTGCTAGCTCACACCACACCAACTCAAGATCTCTCTCCTTCAACCTTGCTATCAAGCTCTAGTTGTAATTCCTTTTGTAATTCCTTTGACAACACGATCATATCAACAAGGTGGTGAGGCGTACGCTTAAAAAAACGAGAAGATATGATTCTCATCAAGAAATTTGACAATTTGCACAACAATCCTTCCACTTTTACAATTTTACAATTCGACCCCAAACTTTTTAAACTATCAATTAAACCCAATTAATGGATTACGGATGTTACAATTTTGGTCATAAAATCGCTACAATACAAATTTAAATAGTTTTATCTGAGAAAACTAATTTTTACATTATTTGTTGTCATATAATGAAATTAAGCTATAAAGTTGTTTTAAATAGCATCTCAAGCATGTAGAGAGTATGATCTATCATTTGAATGAATTAATCTACCATAAAGATTTCATCCTTCAATTCTTTTTTTTTTCGCCATAATGCCATGTGTCTTTCATCTAATTATTTGGTTTGCTTTTTTTTTTTTTTCTTCTTATGGAATATATATTACTTCAGTTTTCCATATAAAGAAAAGACACAAATTTATTGTTTAAAATTATGGAATGTATCATCCGTCAATAGGATCAATCTCGAGTTCGTGATGGTTATGATCATATGAAATTAAATTTTACAGTAGAAACTTATATAAATTAATAAATTTAAACAAAATAATATTCAATAATAGTATAAAGCAAAAGAAAAACTAAACGTTTTAGAAAAAAAATCAAAACTAAATCAAATATTTAACCGAACGATTTGACTGATTTGGCCGATTTAAACCGAATTAAAACACCTAAACCGAATAAAAAATTAATTAAATGATTTTAAAAAAATCGAGACGCCCAAATGGCCACCTAACCGGACACGTAGCCCGATTTTTAGAACATTGGTTCTGATTATCTTGGCCCTACAGCTCACGTGAATAAACAAGCCTTACATGTGAATTGTGAAATGAAGCAGGTTCACTAAAATGTTTGCTAATATTTCCTCTATTAGGTCCAAATTAAGAGTTTGTTGTTGGTCTTTTGGTTAATGGATTACCACAGTCAGTACCACTACTAATTAAGAGTTTTGTGGTGGGACTAAAAACAGATATAATACTCTGTTTCCCTATTTATATATCTGTTTACAAACTAGGGTTTAGTGCTAGGTGTATCCAAGTACATGTCAATCTCTGTTTCTTGGGCTATACGTAAGTTTTCTTCATGATACATGGCTAAACAAAAAGTTCTGAATCTTCTGATTAACAAATTGAAACATAAAACATTCAGAAAATGGACAATACTACAATTCTTTTCAACTAGATAACACAATCCAAAAGATTTACTGCAAATTCAATTCTCTTGTTCACCATTTTCTTCAATCTTTTTCTTCTTCTCTTTCTCTGCCTCTATCTCTGCTTTCTTTTCCTTTCTCTTCTTCCTCTCTTCTTCCTCTTCCCTCTTCTGTTTCGCCTCTTCCTCGACCCTTCTCTTCGCTTCTTCCTTCTCCTCTTTCAACGCTTCGATTAAACGCTTCAAACAAGTCTCTTCTCCTTCCTCTTCTGATTTCGGCAACAGATTCTCCCCAACATCAGCAGGTGTCATCTTGATTTCTTCAACCTCAAGTAACCTCTTTATCTCCTCAAATAGCTCACTCTCCTCCACATCCAAATAGTTTTTCGCCAATACCTTGAACGCTTCAAAGCCGCAATACGACATCTCTATATGTTTATCCATTCTTCCTTTCCGAATCAAAGCCGGATCTAGCTTATCCACAAAGTTTGTAGTAAACACAATGATCCTTTCACCACCACAAGCTGACCATAACCCATCAATAAAATTCAGTAGACCTGATAAAGTAACTTTACTCTCTTTATTCTCACTTTCATTTTTCATCATCTTCTTCTCCATTGTGTTCTTATCGTCTCCATCTTCCTCTTCCTCTTCCTTCTTCTTTCTCTGTCCCGTGAGATTAAGAGAACAATCGATATCCTCAATCACAATTATCGATTTCGCTGAAGTCTCAATCAATAACCTTCTCAGCTGTGTATTATCCTTAACCGTTGTTAATTCAAGATCATAAACATCATACTCCAAGAAATTCGCCATCGCAGCAATCATAGTCGATTTTCCTGTTCCAGGTGGTCCAAACAAAAGATATCCTCTCTTCCACGCTTTCCCGATCTTCTTGTAATAATCTTTACTCTTACTAAACTTAACAAGATCGCTCTTGATCTCTTCCTTCTTCTTCTCCTCCATAGCTAAAGTATCAAACGTTGCAGGATGCTCAAACGTTACATGACTCCACTTTGTTTGATTTCCATGGCTCTGTCCTGGAGTATTCGAATAAAGCTTCCTCTCTCTGTTTTTTAACTCTATTGTCTTCCCTTCTCTCATAACATGCTCAAGATATCTCTCTATGATTACTTCTCGGTCACGTCTATGAAACCTCAACATGTAATATCTTTTCTCATCGGAAGCAGGGTAAAACGAGAATGATTGCCTACTAATTCCCTCTTTCTTCGACTGCCACCAAACCCTAACGTTCTCGAAATCATCGGTGATCTCTTCTTTATCATCCATGCTAAGAACAAGAGACTTACTTCCTTTGATTGTGTTGGCTTTGAGCTTCTTGGCTCGAGAAGAAGAGTCTTTGCTTAGATAGCTTTGGATCCCTAAGTAAGCTTCGCTTCGCTTGAAATGCTCTCCGCTGTATTCATGGAAAGTTATTTGGATGTAAGGGTAGAAGCGACCGACGAGTCTTTGAAGGAATGGTTCCATGTGGTCTCCGAAATGAGGAAAACATTGTTTGAAGATTGTGTATATAAACATTAGGGTTGCTAGAGCAGAGCCTGTGTTAGTCCATAATTGACCTATCGTTGCCATTTTCTAAGGTTTTGGAAGAGGTTTCTTGGGTTGTAAGGAAGGTTTGAGATGAGATTTTGATGAGAGATGAAGGATGATGTTGGGGAAGAAGATGGTGGTTCTGGTATATAAAGAGGTAAATGATGTTTTATATATTCTATATGTATGTATTAAATTAATAAATATACTGGAGAAGTCTCTATCAATATTATATTAATAATTTTTTATGTCTGCGTATGTGATTGTGAGATCACTTGGAAGGATTTCTTTCTTTCTTTTTGTCATCACTTGGAAGGATTTTAATGTCTAACCTAATGACGAAATTTTATATGAAAAGATCATAAGAAAACAAAAATCTAAAAGAGAAGGAAATTGCACCGATTGAAAAACTCAAATGTGCTTTTTCAACATCAATTTTTTATGTCTACAATTTTTATTATTTATTATATTAAAAGGGTCCTTAAAGAAATAGACAGCATTGTTTTGTTTATAAACTGACTTGTAGAATCTTACGTGGACTGCATTGTTTTGTTTATAAACTGACTTGTAGTGGTGGGCTAAAAGTATTTTTATATCCAACTTTCTTAATGAGTAAGATTTAGGTTGGATAATATATATTTACAATATTAAATTGGATAATAATATATATTATTCAATTCTAAATCTTGCTTTTTAAGAAAATTGAATATATTAAAGGTACCGCCGACTCGAAATCGAATTTGCTAGTCTCTCTCGAATTATTTGACCTATGAAATATTAAATATTGAATATTATAAATGGATGGATAGTTGCTTTCTTAAAATATAACTAAAGAATCAAACATTAGGAACTATGACAAGAGAAAACAAACTACAAAACCTTAGTAATGTTATTAAGACATTAGTGGGAGTATCCTAGTACATAAAAAAACTATATTTATCTCTTGTTATCCTTTAAAGAAATTAGCATATTCTAGAAAATCTAATCGGATGAGAAAAAAAAAGATGAAAAAAAAATATAATCTAAATAGTCTAACATAATGTATAAATACTTTTGTTCATACATCATTAAACTCAAATTTCTAATACATACAAGTGTCTGTCAGAAATAACTCCTAATAAGTTTGAACTTTTGAAAGTTTAAATTGCATTATATCTTCTATCTAAGTGTTTAAAGATTTTTCTTTAAATTCCATAAGATGGCTCATTTCGTACATTAAAAAAAAACTTATTTCCATTAGAAACTTTAGAATCTTGGCCAACAAAATGACAGAGAAAAGTAAGCAATAAAACAAATTTGTTCATTTCTAGGGAGACGTGTCCATAAGACTCATTGTAATATTATACAGTCACGGATTGAGACAATTGAGGAGTGGTTACGTACTTAGGTCCACTGAAACTGAGAAAAGAGCGTATGTGATTTGATTGGACGTTTCCTCTTAGATTCAGTTTCAGACTCATTATTGAAACAACAATATAAAACCAAACTCACTTTCGAGTCCTCGACTGGTAATATATCAAGCCAAGTCTAAACCATATAATACTAAACTCGTCATGGGCTAGGCCGAGCTAAATTTATTTAAACTTTTGTTTCAGGTTTGAGAATGATGTTTAAATATTCACTCTTGATTTCTAAAATTTGCTATATCATCAATTTCTAAAATATCCTATAACCCAATGTTTTTAATCTTATAATCTAGAATCGTTTATTTTATTTGTTAGTTTCATTATTGCGATCACAAAAATCAAAATCATAATCCGATTCTAGCTTAAAAAGACTCTCGAAAGTTTTTAATGTGATACTTTGTTTCTTGTGAATTTGATCCGCTTATAAGACTGCGCACTTCTCCGTGCATTTACGGTTTTATTTTTTGGGTTAAAACTTGAGCTATCAATTTTTTATTTATTTATTGTAGATTTGTTTTTTTTCAATAAAGAAAATTCATTGTAGATTTGTTGATACTTTAAATTCTAAATTACATTGTTTTCTTCCGAATTGGATGGATTATACCATATTAACTAATTGAGAAATTGAGATATGTGATTTTACTAAAATTTTTTGTCTAGACTCTTAACTAATTTCAAAAATAATCCATAGTAAGTTTAAAAAATCAACGTTGGGAGGCACAATCGTTGCATGAACTCTCTCCCCTCTCTCGGCGATTGGTTGTTGGGGGTTCTCATCTTGTTCCAAATACAAGACATATTTCTGCATCAATTATATATGCCAAATAGAGACAAAAACACATGGAAATAAATTTATTCGCACGTTTTAAAAGAAAACAAAGTTTATTCGCAATCTCTCTATCTATGTTCTCCAAAATGTAAAAAGTAAACTAAAATTAAGATAAAATAAATATTAAGCCAGTTTCAATTCCATAAGCTCGATCGAACATAATAAAACCACTAAAATCAAAGCAGCTAATGAAAATACCATTAACTTATAAAGAGTAGTATATTCTCATTGGTTAAATAGTTAAAATTTGGCTAATCTCTTTGGCTCCACTTGATCTTCTCCAAAGTAATTTGGTTCAACTTGATATTCTCCAAAACTCGGATTAAACCCTCGAGTGATCCATCAACTTCGGTTTGAGGATCTGTCACCATCAAATGCTCCGCAACATCAGCCGGAGTTATCTCCGTTTCTTCCAGCAAAGACTCAATCTTTCCAAACAAAATATGTGAATCAAGATTAAGATAGTTCTTGGCAAGAATCTTGAATGCACCGAACGTGCAATAAGATAGGTTTATATGCATATCCATACGACCTCTTCTAGTCAAAGCTTCATCAAGTTTCCCCAAGTGATTCGTTGTAAACACAAGGATCCTCTCTTGTCCACAAGCAGACCAAATCCCATCTATAAAGTTCAATAAACCCGAGAGAGTAACCGCATTCTTCTTCCCTTCTTTATCGCCTTTCACGTCTTTAGCTTTCCTCTCTCCCGTGAGGTCCAAGGAACAATCTATATCCTCAATCACAATGATGGACTTACTAGTCGTTGCTATCAACAACTTCTTCAACTCCCAATTGTTCTCTATCGAAGTTAACTCAAGATCATAGATATTATACTTCAAAAGATTCGCCATTGCCGCGATCATCGTGGACTTACCCGTCCCTGGAGGTCCATACAACAAGTAACCTCTCTTCCAAGCTTTCCCAATCTTGTCATAATACTCTTTACCATCTCTAAACGTTAAAAGATCATTCAAAATCTTATCTCTCTTCTCAAGATCCATCGCCACTGTTTCAAACGTTGCAGGATGCTCGAAATCAATGCAACTCCAAAGACCTTTCGTATTAATCTTCCAATTCAAACTAGGGTTATTCATAAACAACTTCACCTTCTTCTTCCTTGCCTCAATCGATTTCCCTTCTTCCACAACGTAGCTTAAGTAAGAACCAGTCACAACATCCCAATTACTTCTATGGAACGTAAGCCTACAAATTTTCTTCCCTTTAGCACATTTAAACAACTCCCAACACATCTTCACACCTTCATACTCCTCTTCGATTTTAACATCGTCACGTTTCAAATCCAAAGTAGTATTCTCCTTCACTTGGTTCCCTTTGAGATTCTTCACTTCAGAGTTAACTTTTGCACCAAGGTAGGTCTTCACAGCTGCGTAAGCGTAGTTGTGTCTAAACTCTTCGATCTCTCTGAACCTTATGTGAGCGTAAGGTGAGAACATGTTCAAGATCTTGTCTGAAAGTTTCTTGAAAATAGGTATTCGTTGGATTGCATTCAAGAGAAACTGTTGTATCTGTCGTGGGAAGTATCTTTTGAGAGTTGACCAAACGAAGAACAGACCCGCCATGTTTGATCCGATCGTTGTTAGTGTTAGGCTATCTCCAAACATTGGCTTCACAATAGATCCCATTAAGATTTCAATAATTGCTTTTTTGTTTTTGTGAGTATGACTTTGATCTTCTCTCGATTTGGTTTGGCTCATAATATCTGATCTGTGTGTCTCTCTCCTTTATGTATTGTCTTCTTTCACAAGTAATGAGCTGGAAGTTTTTTTTTGTTATGTTTTCTTCTATTGCTCTTTAGTTATATTGCTTTTATACTCGTGAATGATTTTTTTTCATGTTCATGTTTGTATTAGAAATAGGACATAAGTATATCCAAGTAAAAAAACTCTAAAATTAAGGAAATTTCTAAAACTACAAATCTCCAAATCTCTATTAAGTCTACAAAATTTCCATTTCACAAAAAATAATTTTCTTTTCAATATTCGAATAAATGTAAATTCAATATTTTTATCCTACTAAAAACGTTTCTAATATTATCATCTTATTAGAAACTATATTTATCTTTTTGTGCACGTAAATATAATTTTTTTTGTCTTTGTCACATGTAGTTTTCACGTTCTTGGTACGATTGTGACTGAAAAAAATAATTCAAAGATTTCTATATATTTGCTTTAGTATATGGTTGAAGTTACGTCATGATGTATGGGGACCAAACTGAGTCTGACTAATTTCTGGCTAAAGCAATTAAGTGGTATTGTAAATTGTACCAAGATTTCGGATAGTCAGTATCACAAAAATATTACTATAGAACCATAAAAAATTCACAGAAAAGTTACAAGATTTTTGAAATTCACACCAATAATATATATATCTACTCGTGACTGGTTAACATAAGCTGAATACTCTTTTTCAAAAGTGGAGTGGAGATGGTTTTCAAAAGCAAACAACAGAAGGAGCACTTTGTTGTCAGACCATTTCATTAGACAGTCCTTTATCACAGGAGAAGATGGTTTCTTGGGGAGCAAGTTACCATCTTTTCATATATATGCAGATTTGCTACAGAGAATCTTTTGGTGATCCATTTGAGGTCACATAATGAAACGGACCAAGACCAAATATGGCTTATTTGTAACATCAGTAGTTCTTATTTTTTTGGGTTTAATTGGAGTATTTCAATGTTAAAGACCGTGTTGATTAAATCAATTTTTTCTGACGGGTTTAATTGATCATTTAAGCAGTTGTGGAGCCGAATTTTAAAGTTTAGAGAATTGGAGGGTCTTGTCGCAAATTCTCAGAAGTAGGGTAAAACCGTAACTTCTCTTCTTCGTTAACCCACGCCTCAGCCTCTGATCTTCGTAACTTCACCTGAGCTATTGACGAGAAGGAGTTGCAGCTTGATCTTCGGGCTAAGGGGGCGCAAGAGAAAGAAGGAAAGACAGATCCGACCAGTTCTGGGAGAAAAGAGAAACGGAGTCCTATTCATCTGATATTCATGGAGAGATACACGACATTAACATCTAGCCATAGCCGCAAGCGGATCTCAATTCAAGGCTATGGTCAGAAAGTTATGGCGTTTCTTCTAAAGCGGATCTTTGTAGATTGGATTCCACCATCACCCAACTTCAAGAGCAGTTTCCCGGTGAATCGTAAAGAGTTAGAAAACAATATACATATCACTGGAAAGCCCCGGATGTCAGCTTTCCAGAACCACTGGCCAATTTGGATTCTAATGTAAAATGAGGCCGGAATCAGAGTTCTTTACGGCGGCAGAGACCTAATTCCTGGAAACCCTAGAAAGTCTATCAATGGAAAGCGCAGAAAAAGGAGAAGCTGAAAAGGAAAGTTTCCCGGAAATAAAAGTTTTCCGGGAAGGAAAGTTTCTCGAAAATGAAAGTTTTTCGGAAAGGAAAGTTTCATGAAGTTGTAGGAAGTTGTTGCAGAAGTTTTTGCTTGTGGCTAAGGTGAGTGCAGTACCGTGGCCAGATATTTTTACGGAAATTTTTCCGCGGTAATTACGTGTTAGAATTTATTTCTATGTTTTCTGTGATTATCGCCGTTTATTTATTGTAGAAATAAATTCGGAAAAAGTGTTGTTAATTGCTGTTAATTGTGAGATTATCTTCTGTGATTTTTCCGTGATTTGCCGTTGAATTAATTATTGAGAATTAAAATTTTTAATCCCGTTTTGGTTGTTTAAAATGTCGTTGATTGATTTTAATTCATTAATTTACGGTGAATTAGTTTTTATCAAGTTGGTGTTGTTGTTGTTTGTCGAGTCCGGACATTTAATTATGTCAGAGGTATTTTTGTAATTTTTTCCTAATTGACCTAGTAGACGGGTTGATCGCCTCCTCGTTATTTATTGAATACTGACTGCGTCTATTCGTAATGACACATGTAAGGGAAAAGATAAAGCTAGCTAAAGCTTGTGGAACTGCGGTGATTGTTCAAGATGACATACCGGGAAGGTGTTTTATTATTTATTTAACGTCGTTGTTGTTTGGTTGTTTCCGCAAACCGTTAGGTTGTTAGTGGATTGACTTTAAATTTATTGGTTCATAATAAATCATTATCGCTAAGCTGTTTAATTATTTTTGTCTGCTGGGAGTTAATAATAATTATGGGGTTATTATTAGTATTGTTATTGTTTTAAAAAAATAAAATTGGATCGGGACGTTTCATTATTAATTTTTAATATTGTTTTCTATAATATACAGCAAGACTCATGTTCAAGAATTCGGTAGGCATTAGTCAGGCGGTGAGGGAGGATCTAGCGCCTAATTGAATAATCTCCGATCGGGGATTTGTTTAGGGCTATTTTAATGTTTTAAAAATATATTAATCCATTATAATTAAATTTTTATATAATTTGTTTTCAAAATTGCAGTAAACACATGAAAACATATTTTTAAGATAAAATTTTATGATTTTTATTAAAATTTTGAACATAAGTTATTGCAAAGCATCACAAACTCTCAATCTAAATGTCTGAATAACAAAAAAAAAATTGTTTTATACTTACAATCTAAAAATAATCAAAATATGCAAGATTAGGCGGAGAGTAATCAGATTAGGGGAAGAGTAATCGGATTAGGTGGGAATTAATCGGATAATTGATTTTTTCAAGAGATTAGTCATTAATCGTGGCGGATAGGGTGAGTCTAGCGACTAGACAGAGAGTAATCAGAATTAGGCGGAGATTTTTAGAACAAAGAGCAAGACTAGTAGCATTAATATAATGGATAAGTCATCGGACCTGAAGGGTTGGTACATATTACATTACATAGTATAAATAAAGATCACATTTATGAAAATTTCAAGTGCTTTTTAAAGGGTTTGAGTCATCGGGAATTTTAGATATTCACCATAAACATATCGAATAGTGTGGTTTCGTCTTTGTTTATATTCGTTACTAAGAAACTAATTGGAGGAAAAAAATCCTAAAAAGAAAATTCATAAAATTTGAGTCAAGAGCTTTTCACTGTCTAAATTATATTATTGTTCTATTTAGATATACCAACTAAACTGTCTTATTTTCACTCACGAAATATAATGTCTTTTATTGTAATTTGTTTAAGATAACCCACTAATTTTTAAGAAATAAGTATAATAATCTTTTTTAATTTTTATTGTTAAATTGACCTAGTTTAGAAATATATGTTTTATAATACCAAAATTTTCCTTTATAACTAATAAATCATTTTAAAAATAAGTAAATTATTATTTTATTTGATTAAATATTTTTTTAATTTATATATAATTAGAACTGCAATTTTAATATTTTTTTCTATCTAAAACATGTGAGTAGAGTCAAAGAATAATTTTTAAAAAATTATAAAAATTTAAAAAATTATAAAAATTATTATAAAAATTTGCCAAATATTCGTAAAGTCTGTCAAATGCTTAGAGAGTCGGCCAAATATTAGCAAATTCTGTAAAATGTCCGCAGAGTCTTCCAAATGCTCGCAAAGTCTGCCAAATGCTCGAAGAGTCTTCTAAATGTTTGAAGAGTTTGTCTAATGCTCGCAGAGTCTGTCAAATGTTTGAAGAGTCAGCCTAATGCTCGCAGAGTCTACCAAATGCTCGCAGAACCTGTCAAATGCTTGTAGAATTTGCCAACTATTTGGCAGAGTCTACCAAACATTTGCAAAGTCTTTCAGTTATTCATGCAGAGTCTGCCAAATATTTGCATAGTCTGCCAGTTATTCTGCAGAGTTTGTCAAATATCAGCAAAGTCTGTTAGATTCTCATAGAGTTTGCCAGTTACTCATCAAAGTCTGTCAGCTACTCAACAAAGTCTGCAAGTGACTCAGTAGAGTCTGCAAAATTTGTGCAAAGTCTGCATGATGCTCGTATAGTCTGCCAGATGCTTGCAGAGTCTACCAGATGCTTGCAGAGTCTGTCAGATGCTAGCAGAATCTGTCAAATGCTCGCAGAGTCTGTCAAATGCATGCAAAGTCTGCAAATGGTATTTTTGGAAAAATATGTCTCAAATTTTTAAAATTTTAATAAGTTACTTTGGTTATTTCAAAAATAAAATGGGTTATTATGGAAAATCATTTGTCTAGCATAACCCACTAATTTTTAAGAAATAACTATACTAACCTCTTTTAATTTTTAGTGCTAAATTGGTCTATTTTGGAAATATATGTTTCCATAATACCAAAATTGTCCTTTCTAACTAATAAATTATTTTTAAAATAAGTAAATTATTATTTTATTTGATTAAATATTTTTTAATTCATAAATAATTAGAACTGCAATTTCAATATAAACTCTGTGTTAAGTTGATAAACTCAGTATATTATTTTTTACAGTACACTACCTGTATAATGATGCTTAGCAAAATAACATATAAAGTTTATCAACTTAACACACACTTACCGCGGAAGCCTTCTAGAAGACGGACGCATAAAAAAAAAGACCCACAAGAAGACGTAAGCAATGACGTAAGAAAACGTAAGTAATATGTCGGCACCACTACATGACGACACGTAGCAACGCACTGACGAAAGCAAGCACTCGATATGTCGGCACCACTACAGGATGACACGTAGTAACGCACTGACGTAAGCAATGACGTAAGCAAGCACCCAGCTTCCCCTATAAATACCCAACTCTACTAACGGAGGAAGCACAAGCGATTTCACGCACAACTTTCTCTCACTAAATCATCTCTCTACAAAGCTCTCAAGTTTTTAAGTTTTAAAATTCATAAATAATAAAGTTGTTTTTATTATATCTTCAAAAACTTTTATATCATCAAAAGCGCTTAGTTTAAATCTTCATATTTTGTAATAAACAAATTTTTTTTACAATTTTAAATTTAATTAAAGGCGTAAAACGTTTACAATTTTGGTATCAGATGCTAAAACGATTTTCAAATTTTATTAATGCGATTTTGCAAAGTTTTATTTAAAACGTTTTCAAACAAGGACACCAAGCCTCAAACCAACCTAAAACCCTTCTAGTATAAACTCTTAGGTTGGTTTGAGGCTTGGTATCCTAGTAAAATTAAATTAAATTAAATTTAAAATTGTAAAATTTGTTGTTTATTACAAAATATGAAGATTTAAACTAAGCGCTTTTGATGATATAAAAGTTTTTGAAGATATAATAAAAACAACTTTATTATTTATGAATTTTAAAACTTAAAAACTTGAGAGCTTTGTAGAGAGATGATTTAGTGAGAGAAAGTTGTGCGTGAAATCGCTTGTGCTTCCTCCGTTAGTAGAGTTGGGTATTTATAGGGGAAGCTGGGTGCTTGCTTACGTCATTGCTTACGTCAGTGCGTTACTACGTGTCATCCTGTAGTGGTGCCGACATATCGAGTGCTTGCTTTCGTCATTGCTTACGTCAGTGCGTTGCTGATAAGTAGGTTTTTACACCCGGTCTATCAAATAAACCTTGTCGTGCGTAGCACTTAAGGATCGA
>VBRH01000759.1:68081-80403 GCA_014578085.1 Cardamine resedifolia | reverse complement strand
CCCACGCCAAAACCGGCAGTGGTACGTCTCGGTGAACTTCAACCAGCTCACAAGGGGAATTTCTTTTGCAAGATTACAACACTCACCAGAATCTCACTTCACTCAGAAAATAAAAGAAAACACTCAAGAACCACACATTTTCTCGCCCCCTCTCTTTGTGCTATATCTTTTTTCTTCTGTTTTATTAGAGTATTGTATGCCTCCCTTTGCCCATGTTATGTTGCCTCCCTCTGATCTTTGTGCCCTCGTCTTTATGTCCATGCTTTGTTGTCTTTATTTTCTCATCAATTTCAATAAGTAACCCAGTATTTCTTATTCCCAGTTTCAGATTAATAATCAAATGCAGAGCATAGATGATAGCACTCATGATGGACTTAGGGACTTGGTCCTTTGTCCATTCGATGGGCCTCAGATATGGTAATGGCCCACGAAGAACTAAGACCTAATCACCAAATACCACAACCGACACTCTCAGATAAAAATTAATGCGTTATTATTATACGCTTTTATCGCTGTAGTTCGTAAAAAGTGTATTGCTTCTAATGCGACTAATCGGGCTTCACCAAAAAGAAAAAATGTGACAAATCGGTAAAATGGTTAAAGCTAAAATCCGACAAAAGTAAAACGGTATAAAGTAGCGCTGAGATTATATATCTTGTGGGAACTCATGCAATATTTTTATAATTTAAACCACAAAACGATTATAGTAAATAGGATTGAGTATCTTATTAATTTGGTGGTCTATTCTGTCTTGTAATAGGATTCACAATATAATTAGTCCTTCAGCGAAACGAGTTTTGGGTTTACAAAAAAAAATGTATTAGAAATCCAGAGATATAAGTGGATGACACTAAATGTATAAAATAATTTTGGATTAGATCAAAATATAACATGTACGTATATATATCATATGTCAAAATATAAATTGTTATATGGTTATTATTTATACACAGTCACATGTTATAAATGAACAGTGTCAATAATACCCGTGCTCTATAGTTGTCATATAGTCGTGTAGTTTGAAATTAAACACTCTCAACTATTTGTATCCATCTAGTTAAATGCAACTTATCAATTATACCAGTCGACACTTTTTGATAATCCCATACCACATTATTAGTAAACCAAATTCAACTTTCATCGTCTCTTTTGTTTTTGTTAAAGGACTTTCATTGTCTTTTTTTAAACAAATCTTCATCAACAAATATATACATTTGAAAAAGTTATTGGCCCTCGTCCTTGATTTCCTTGGCGGAAGAAGACCAAAATGTTAATGAAAAAAATCATAACTATTCCTGAAAATAATTAAAGAGGAAAAGAAGTTGGAAACTTTGGACTTTGTGTATCAAAAGTAGAAAAATATTTTCCAGCTTGTCATTTTCCTGTGTGGCATTGTAATCTCTCTATATATTAGCCATCGTATATTTGCTTCAACCATTTGGCTTCCTTTGCTTTTACGAGCACAAACCTTCTTCTTCCGTTTATTTTCTCTCTCTTTCTCTTCTGATTTTTTATCTTCGTTCTTTTGAAGATTTTTTTCTTCTTTTTCATACTGACTTTTGAGAAGGGAAAGAAAGAAGTAGATGGGGAGAAGACCATGCTGTGAGAAAACGGGATTGAAGAAAGGGCCATGGAGTGCTGAAGAAGATGGAATCTTGATAAATTATATTCGTCTTCATGGCCATCCCAATTGGAGAGCTCTCCCTAAACTAGCCGGTAATTTACCCATTTATATAGCTAATTAATTTCTATATATATCCAGATAACATTTTTATTTATTTGATATACATGTATGTGAGTGTATAAAGTTTTTAATTGTGTATGCTTTTTTCTGATAAAAAAAGTTTTAATTGTGCTTGTGAAATGATTAGGGCTACTTCGGTGCGGCAAAAGTTGCAGACTTCGTTGGATTAATTATTTGAGACCAGACATCAAACGTGGCAATTTCACTCCTCAAGAAGAAGAAACTATTATCAACTTACATCAAATCTTAGGCAACAGGTTCTTCGTTTTTATTATTAGTTTTTTTTTTCTTTGCTAAAATTTTGTTTTGTGGTCTCTATATAACCAGAAATTAAAACAACATTTGAGAAACCAGTCTTACCATATATGTTTAGATCCTAGATTTAGTTTTATTTTACTATAACTCAGATTTGACCCAAAAAAAAAAAAAACATTTGATCAATGGGCTTACCATATATGTTTAGATCCTATTTATTTTTTATTTTTTGTTAAACATCCTATTTATATTTTGATAACTATTTTTTCTGTTTAACATCATATATTATAGATAAAATTTGTTTTGTATATACGAAGAATTTGGGACATCTTAATTAGAAAAAAAAACATTACTTTGGAAAAATAGTTTCTTTAGCTACTTCACAATCCTTCTGAACAATTTTTTTTTTTTTTACTTTTTTGCTTTGTCAATATGGCAAATCTTAAATCTCCGTGGGGCTGAAAACTGATAAGATTCCAACCCGTGATTGCTTTTGTTATTAAATAATTTAAATTTAAATTTTCCTAATTATAACTTTTTTTTTGTATCTTTATAAATTTAACAATATTCACTACTAGACAAAGATAGGCACTTAGATCAGTGTAAGACATGTGCAACTTTTTTTTAACCATACAATAGCTTTTATTTTGTTTGACTCGCTCTTTGTTCTCATAACAATGTTTTTTTTACCTCTTGTAGAAGTATTAAGAAATTGATACATTTTATTATTTATTTACGTGACATTTTACTTACTAATTTTGTTTGGTAGATGGTCTGCGATAGCTGCAAAACTACCAGGACGAACAGACAACGAAATAAAAAATGTTTGGCATACTCATTTAAAGAAAAGACTCAACCAAAATGAAGATCAAAATAACACTGAAAATTTTGTCTCTATTACAACTGCAAAGAGGCCAACCTATTCTCAACAACATTGTAGCAGTAGTACCGAGGTTTCAGCGGTTACAACATCGGGAAACAATAACGACATCTCCAATAACAACAAAGACTCTGCGACGTCATCGGAAGATGTTCTTGCATTTATAGATGAGAGCTTTTGGTCAGAAGTCGTGTCGATGGATTGCAACATTCCAGGAGATGAGAACAATGAGAAAAAGATTGAGAATTGGGAGGGCTCATCATTAGATAGAAATTATAAGGGATATAGTTATTCGAAATTGTATAACGATGACATGGAGTTTTGCTTAGATCTTCTCATGACCAGTGGTCGTGTCGGTGTAGTTGGAGAAATTTCCGACATTTATGATTAAATTGTTTTTCTAGTTAACACCCTTTGTGACCCGCATGAATAAAAGTCGTTTACGCTTCCTTTATTATTCCTCTATATATGTATGTATCTTTATCCGTTTTATTGTGCAATTTGAATATATATGTAAACATTAATCTTAGGTTAAATAGATGTATAATTTTGGCTGCTTAAAAAGGTTATACATAGCAGGAAATCGTCCAATCTTTACTATAGGATATGATCTGAATGTGATGATAATTCAAACCACTATAGGCTACACAAATTATGATTATATTATAAAGAGTTCCTATCAAGCTAAACATGTTATTGTTGTTTGTATTTTTCTTGTGGCGTCTTATGATAAACAATTTCTTTACTAAAAAGGTATTTTCTAAGTATTAATTTAAAAATCTTTGGTGACGTTTTGTACTGTACGTCTGTCTGTACCTAATAAGAAACATGTTTAGTGGATGGCTAGATTAAAGAAAGTCCAAATTGCTGTTCTAATAAATAATGGTCGGGATATTTTTAAAAAGCATATTCCCTGTTTCTATGCTCAATGATTTACTATATAATCACATTTTAAAGTCGTCTAGTTTTAGTGGTTTACTAAAAGTAAAACTGTAAAAGTAATGGCAAACCAACAAAAAAAAATAGCTTTAAGGTCCACATATTTTAATTAGCCATTTTCTTATGCTATAGATTTCCTAAACACCAATTAGCATGAATGAAAACAAGTTGGAAAGCTTATGATGGTGGCTATCCATAAATGGCAAGTGTTAAAAGATATGGTTTAAAAGAATGTTCTGTCTCTTTGATCCATGAGCTCTTCGTGCTTCATTGCTCTTCTTTGACACCACCACCCGAGTCATTTGAAATGCTTAAAAAATGCGGAATCCTCTTGATGAGCTTAACTAATCCATTGACAGCATTTGCACTAGTTAAATAATTTACAACTAATATTAGAATATCAAAACAAATATCAACCTGTTTAATTTGTATGAACCACCAAAATTTCCAAATAATGCCTCCTCACAAGTCAAAACTGTAGTTGACAAGGTATATCAGTGTAATAATAATACCTTCAAAGAAAAAATGGTAAATCCTAGTAAATCAAAACATTACAACCAGTAAGTATTTTTTCAAACAAAATAACAAAACAGAGAAAATAACTCATTTCAACATTGTCGTTAACTGATACTTATGCATACTAGAGCAAATGTTCATGTTATTTGGTCTCTTTCACTTTCAAATCAGCTGGAATTACTACCAAGCAACTGCACCAGTTCAGCTTTCTTCATCTTTGAAAACCCTTTTAGACCTCGTGATTTTGCTATGTCTCTCAGTTCCACCAGTTTCAGATTACTCAAGTCTTCGACTTTCACGGCTTCCTCAGCTCCGTCACTGTCTTCATCAGCATCATCCAGAGACTCATCATCATCATCTGAGAACACATCTAAAGTAACACCATCGTCAAGCGACTCATCATCATCATCCTCTTGGTAGAATGACGATGACTCTTGTTTCAGCTCTGACTCTGGTTCAACCATAGTTGTCACAGGCGCCGGTTCTGACCCATCTTCAGGTTCATGCTCGTACTCAGGCTCAACAGACTCATGCTCAGGCTCAGATTCATCACGCAACTCTACTGTATCCTTCTTCTGGGTCCAGGTTATGCTGTAGCTCGATGCCTGATCAAAAGTTGCCTCGCTAGAATAAGCTAGCGGTGATTTAGACCTTGGTACTGGTGAATTTCTTCTGAAGCTTGATGTTGGTCTGGTAAAGGATGATGCATTGTAATCTTTGTTCCCAGAATTGACAAATCTTCCGCTGCGATCTTGTTTGTCGACAGTATCTCCTTGTACTTCTCCCTGGCTGCTAAAATTGCTAACTTTATTCTTGCTTTGCTCTCCCGAGTGCTTCCTTAGTAACTTAAGAAGGGAGTCAACAGTTTCACTTTCTTTTCCCTGTACTTTAGAAGCTTCTTCTGTCTTTTTTTCTTCTTTCTTTGCTGCAGCTCGAGCTCGGAGCTGAGCTTGAACCTTTCTGAAAAGTTCCACTATCTCTTTCTCTCTTGGTCCAGGGGATGAAGTAGCTTGGAATTTAGGGGAGCTAGATAGAGAGAGTAAAGGCCCATTTCTTGAAGACAACATTTCAGAGTTTTCGATATCAAAATCGTCTTTCTCTTCACTTTGCCTGTTTCTTCCCCGGAAACCATGCTTATTAAGTCTTGAGAAATCAGGATTTCTCCTATAGCCACCAGAATTTGCTTGGCACACAAAGGAGCTACTATTGGGGACACATTTCAGACGTCCATTCTCTATGCGTAGTTTTTGATCCAGACAGGAAAAACAAGGTAATATGGTAAGTGTTCTTCTTGAAACAGCAGCGTTAGAGAAGCAACGGCTGTCTGAAAGTGTGCAACCTGTGTCACGAAGCAAATACCACCAAAGAGTAAGCAGATGGAAACCTAGAACAAATGATTTTATTTGGCCATGTCTAAGAAAATAATATAATGGATCACACCAATGCAGAATTTACGACAGGCATAGCCGTCATAGCTTCACCATAGATTTCTACCGCAGAAAAATTATGAAGAACACAAATTTCTCCAAATTAGTGACATTGTAAGTAGTATTGTTGAGATAAGAAAAGGATTTATAAACTAAAATTGATCAAGTTTAAAAGATTAAATAATATTCAATACTTGACATTGGTAAATGGTAAACCACCACCACCTAATATAGTCTTGGAATACAATTCGTTATTCATGGAACCCTAGAGGCTAGAGCCCAGTACAGAAGCATGTAACAGCCAACACAAGTCTATAAGAATCATTTCATCGAATAACTGGTGGACAAAGACAAAAAAAAAAAAGATTCTCTTTTCAGACATTCCCGGCAAACATAGATAGATACCTTAGCAATAATCATCTATCAACGACGGAGAAAATAGAGGATAGAGGATAAGTCAAGTACCAGCAACGTAGTCAGAGGTCAAATTAAAAGTTCCCGACATCGCCATGAACAGATTAAGCTTCTTCTTGCATTGCCTCTCCTTCGACTCTGAGGCTTTGTCTTGGTAACACAAAAATCTTGATATTGGGCTTATTATTCCAATTATATTATTTTGGGCTTTGGAATTTCGGTTCGGTAATTACAAATTAGAGAGCTTTGGAAATTTCCAGTAAACCGAAATTGTAGCGGCGATTGTCTTAAGACGCAAACCAAACCGACTTTCCAAACTTCCAACATTAAAGCCTAGTCAGATCAGACTTCACCTAACCAAATTAAAATCATATTCAATTTCAGATTTATGTTTTTCGGTACAATCTTGTTCCGCTCGGTCTAAAAGCCTGGTTTGGATTCTCTAAAGAAATTGAAATTGAGTGGATGAAGCTCGTGATAAGCCTTCTCCTCAACACTCAACACTCAACACTGTCAACAGCATTCGTGTTAAGCTTTAGAACCAACGGCCAACATTTGCCACAAACATCTCCAATGACATCTAAACTGGAGTTTATAACAGAAACAAAGCGACAGTGAAGATGATGCAACAAGGTTCCTTGTTATTACGCCTTGTGCTCTTTCGCCATTTCATCCACATCAAGTTCTACCGCCAGGATCGGAGAATCCTCTTCCATGGCAAATTCACTGATAAGAACAACATTTCCAGGATTTTGCTTTTCTCAGTAAGAGAAGAATAACAGAAAGTTAAAGCTGATAAGAGACCATAGCGTACCTGTTACTTACTGGACCATGATCCACAGCTGTCCTCAGACAATATATAGCTCTTCCTACTATGTCCGCCATTGAAATCGGACCAAATGTTCGACTATCATATGCTTCCTATTAAAACCCACCAGGTGTTAAAGTCAACAAAATAAAAGGGTACCAAAGTATATAGAGATTCAGTTTTTTTCTTACTAGAGTGCTACGATGATAAGCCATGAGGCAGTGTTTCTGCAATACTGTATGGTGTAAGGGAAAAGTAAATGATGTACCTTAGATTTCATCTCTTGGTTCTCAGCTACAACCCAGCACTGATCCTTTTCAAGAACAAAAGGCTCGTCTTTCTCATCACTTGATACCATTTCAGATCCTTCTAAAGCTGCTAATCTTCTGACTAGATACTTGTTTGTTTCATTCGGGTCCTTCAAGACAACAGCATCTCCAACGAAAACATACCTAAAGAAAAAGCAAGAAATCCAGATGGGTATCACTAATAATCCACACACTGAAACTAGCTCATAATCCACACACTGAAACTAGCTCATCAGAGTTAATATAGTTATTTGAGCCAACCAACTAAATTTTTTCCAATTAAATCTGCACCAAAGTAAGTAGCTATGCATACAACCACTATACATTTCTTCATAAGCAAATCAACAAAAATTTAAACTTTCTGGCATTAATGGCAGTGTCTGTATCACTATCATCTTAGCCTGACAAAATGTTGGGAGTTAAGGTCAGCGAAGATGAGAGACTTGGCTCTCCTCACAACTATAATACCCTTGTCTCACGGTTGTGACTTCCAATTAGAAAACTCCTATGTCAATCCTTGATGTCCTCTCTTTCTCCTACGCCTATTTACAACTCCCAAATGAACGAAAAGGGAATAAAAATAATCTAAAAACCCATGATATTAGCTCACGGAAATTAAGAAGCAAGAAACACAACATAAATAATCCAAACTTCAGGACTTTAAATAAACGTGATCACATATCCCGTTTAAATAACTAGCAGTGCAACTACAAAGCCACATTTCATGAAACACCAAGTGGTAACGTCGAGGTTTGTGTAAGTGGAACCAAAAGGACTAACACTTCAGGCCAAGAAACATACCTTGTATCAACAACTGGTAGCTTACGGACAAGTAGCTTGTTTTCATTTGTTCCCATGGTTGGGGCCATCTCTTGTCCTTTACCCGAGTGTAAGTAGGTTATCCTTCCATAGAATAGATTCTTCACGACTATACCAATGAGTTCCCGATCACTGAGCTTCTCTCTAGTATGTTTCTGACAAATAGAGTAACTCAAGGATGGTAAATAAAACAGATTCTACAAATGTTAAAAATAAAATAAAAAACAGATTCTACATGCAGAGTTTTAAACAACTCAATGAGCTAAACAGAAAGATAGATAGAAAAAAAAAAGTGTTTACAGCAGAAGAAACGAGCAGGACCAGAACAATAATGAAGGCTTTTGTTTGGGTCATTGGATTTAATCTGATCATCTGAAAGAAACATCTTGAAATCATATTCACAAGTAAAACAACATGATATTCAATAGCTATGATTTGAGTATATAAACTTGTTTTAAAATTATTCGAGTCAAAAGCCATTTAAGCTCATTTCAACCAAACTACTGATCTCTTAGCATAAAGTAGTTTCCCATTTCTTGTTTTCAACATCAAAGTGTGCCCTTTTATTCTAAGAGCATAAAGATTTTGTTTAACCAAATGCCATAGCTCGAGAGAAGCAAAATGTCTTTGAAAATGGCGCTTTATGGAGGCAATTTCCTTAAGCTACGCATAGTAGCAAATCATAATTGGATAGAAAAACATATCAGAAACCCTAGCCAATTTAATCATTCCTAAAACCAATTTCATAAATTACAAAGACAGAAGCAGGAAATTAAAATCCATAAATCATGTAAGCAAAAAGCCAGGAGCTAAACAAAAACTGAGTCACACAGAGAGAGAGAGAGAGAGAGAGAGAGAGAGAGAGAGAGAGAGAGAGTGTATTATAAGAACCTTGAGGCTGAGAGTGAGGGAGTACTCCAGCTTGTGAGCCATGTATCGGACCCAATTCGAGATGGAGGCCATTGTCGAAACACTAGAGATAAGTTCGACTTCGAAAAGCTAGCGACTTTTATCGGAGAGGACACTCTTCGCCGCGTCGGTTTCTCAGCCTCGTCGCCGCCGATGTCGAAATGGTCCTTTATGGGTTCGTTGATAAAAAATCTTGTAATTTTCAAAATTTCCAATAACAGATAGAATGTTTACAAAAAAGCTCAAATTAGCCTCGAAACTATTATCTAGTTTCGACTTCGACCCTGTACTAAACAATTTGTCACATTCTCCCCCACCATAGAGCTTTTGACATAAACTCGAGTTAGGCTTTGTCAACATGCCACGTGCTCAACAGTCCTTCTTCTCTTTTGAACCTCTCTGCTGAACATTTCGTTCCGACAGATTTGCAGATTCAAGCTAAATAGTCCAAATTAAAACAACAATTTTCGAGAAGATTGGTGTTTGATCATCTGTAAGTAACTCCATCTCATGTTCTCTCTTCTTTTTCAAATTTCCTCATCTGATTTCAAGGATTAGCACACTTGATAGATCCAATTTTTACTGTAATTTTTCTTCGCTGATCTCTATTTATTAGATTTTTGTAATATTTTGTTGATTGATCTTGATTCAGATTTTACGCTTGTGCACTGTTTAATATTATAGACCGATGGTAACTTGAAAATGAATCGGAATAAAATTTAGGGTTTTTTAGGGCTTCGTGAATTAGATAAATTTCGAGTTAATGTGCAGGTTGATCACAAGAATATGGACAAATTGAAGATAGCAGAATGGGGAGAGAAGCTGAAGACTGGTGGAGCTCAGATGAGCAGGATGGTGAGTGGGAAAGTGAAAGAGATGCTTCAAGCTCCGACCTTGGAATCGAAAATGGTGGATGAAGCTACTTTAGAGACTTTAGAGGAGCCTAATTGGGGAATGAACATGAGAATATGTGCTCAGATTAACAGCGATGAGTTTAACGGCACTGAGATTGTTAGAGCCATCAAGAGGAAGATCTCAGGTAAAAGCCCTGTGAGCCAAAGGCTGAGCCTTGAGCTTCTGGAAGCTTGTGCTATGAACTGCGACAAGGTTTTCTCTGAAGTTGCGTCTGAGAGAGTTCTTGATGAGATGGTTTGGTTAGTCAAGAATGGAGAAGCTGATTCCGAGAACAGAAAGCGAGCTTTTCAGCTTATTAGAGCTTGGGGACAATCTCAAGATCTTGCTTATCTTCCTGTTTTCCAGCAGACTTATATGGTAACTCTCTGTGAATCTGATTTGCTTATCCAAAGATGGATTTTTTTAAAATATGTATAATGCTCAGCTTTTCTTTTTCTGTTTTTTTGGTTCTTTTTTTCTTAGAGCTTAGAAGGCGGAAACGATTTAAACACTCGCGGTGAAGAGAACCCAATGTCGGGACAAAGTTCTCTGGAGTCTCTTCTGCAACGGCCTGTTCCAGTGCCTCCACCTGGTAGCTATCCGGTTCCTAATCAAGTACAGGCTCGTGGGGACGATGACGGTCTTGACTATAACTTTGGAAACTTATCGATAAAGGATAAGAAAGAACAGATTGAGATTACACGAAACAGTCTCGAATTGCTCTCTAGCATGTTGAATACTGAAGGGAAGCCAAATCATACAGAGGTAATCTTTGCGTTATTTGTTCATTAAGCTTTCTAAAAAAACATTATTTTTTTCAGCTATGTGTGATTTTGTCATTTTTCTTTACAAAATCTCTTAGGAGTATTGATTGAAAACAACGGTAAGTAATGGGGTTTGTATGTTATGATTACAGGACGATCTAACGGTAAGCCTGATGGAAAAATGCAAGCAATCACAGCCATTGATTCAAATGATCATAGAGAGCACGACAGACGACGAGGGTGTCCTTTTTGAGGCTCTGCATGTAAACGATGAGCTCCAACGTGTTCTATCTAGTTACAAGAAGCCTGATGAAACTGAGAAGCAAGCTTCCATGGTGGAACAAGAATCATCGGGAAGCAAAGATGCTGGTCTGAAACCAACAGAAGAAGATCAACAACCTGTGAAGAAAACGGGTGATAACGATGACACAAAACATTCAGAATCATCAGGATTCTCCAACAAAACCGTCAAAGAAGATAAGCAGGTCAAAATAGAACTTGGGCTTTCGAGTGATGACGATGAAAAATAAGCAGTCTGTGTTTGTCTTTCTTCCGACCTAGATATCAGAATGTTGCGAAGATTTGTTCTTGATGATTTGCTTCTAAGTTATAAAAATGTACCACCACTATAGGTGTGTGGAACCCTTTTAGCTTCGTTTCCTGCTTTGTTTTTTAAAGTGGTTCGTTTTAGACATTTTAAAAACCGTAGGTGAATCTTCACCCGACACCGTATTTATATATGTGGTGTACTTTTATATGAGGTGTTTTAGTTTGCACTTGGCCTCTTGCTTCTATGTGTTGTGAGGTTAGTATCTAACTTTCCTCTGGTTTGTAAATGGCTTGATACACTCACCTCATTCCTGGATTAACTCACTCATGTGTATATGGCTTGATACAGTTCTTGTTTCTTTGATAACAGTGATCTATCAGTGGTTTAATCATGTACATGCTTATCACACCAACTAGATTAGCCAAACCAGGTCTTGTGCCAATCCTACCACTGCACTCTAGTAAGGATTTGTCTCCATGTAAAGCTTATTGCAGCTTTCAATCTGTAATATCTTTAAAACCCAAAATATTGGTTTTAAATGTTTCTTTTGTTTTGTCCTTCCTGTTTTTCCATACCCAACCAAACTCATCTTTAGCAAAAAAACTAAATCTTCATTTCAAATTATGTGCTCGGTTGTTTCTTCACCATCTTACCAAATAGGCATGGTTCATGGTTGTTTCTTCAACATCATACCAAGTAGGCATGTCACTTGGTCGAGAAGTTGCGATCCAAAGGAGAATGTGCTCTCTGAACCAAGTTCCGAGCCTTGCTTGTGAAGCTTAGATTCCGAACGTATGGGCCTGGGTCCAAAACTACTCGGAATTCCCCTTAAAAGAATAAAAAGTGTAGATGCAATCAAAACTTTCACCAAGTTTTTTTGTAGTAATAAACATAGTGATCGAATCTGTTTATGTCATAACTTTATTTCAGCATTATTAAGACATCAAACATGGATTCATCAAAATCTTCGGGTTGATTCATCAAAAATATTTGCATACAAAAAAAGTTGTCTTTAGGTAATATACTATTATACTAGTTGCTTAAACTCATCATATAAAAAGAACATAGATTTGAAGTAAGATTCCAAAAAAAAAG
>VBRH01000759.1:44862-61269 GCA_014578085.1 Cardamine resedifolia | reverse complement strand
TTTTTATTAGTTAATGTTAGTAAATTGTAAACTTCAAAAAATATTAATTGAGAATGTTTGAATTGTTAAATTTCTATTGGTTAATATTAATGAGAAAGTGTTTAAGATAAACATATAATGTATTTAATGCTAAGTATTTATTGTTTCTTAATATATGTGTATTACTCAAAAAATCAATCTTTTTGATACAGAGGGAGAGAGAGAGGGAGTATTATTTGCTACTACTTGCTATCTTTTTCTGTCATTAGTTAATGTGCTTACTTATATATCATTAACTCTCTCTTTTACTAGTTTGTCTAGTGAATTTAGCTAAGAAAGTTGAATGGTTGTACATCCAAATTTTTTATTGACAAATCACATTTCGGATATCCTATCATGTAAATTATAAACGAAAAAAAAAAAACATAATAATCCAATTTTCGTTTGTTTCTCCCACTCTTTTTATGATGGTTAAAAGCGAAAAAAAGAAGCATACATTACGTCACTTACTACGTTCCCGTTCACAAAACTATTATTTCATAAAACTCAAAGTTAGCTTATATATTAAATATTTGGAAAAGTTTTACCTTTATACCCCAAAACATCAAAATTTCACATAATGCATATTCATGCAAGTGATGATGACGAGAAAAGTAAATAAGTGACATGTCGAGTATCAAATGAATTTGGAGATTTATAAGAAGCTAGACTAGAGCTGACTAGATTCCAACTTAATTACCACATAACATATTTAATGTCTTCATAAATCTGGATGACTAAACACTCATAAAGCCTTAGGTCCTTAACTATATAAAACCTTGGAGTTGAGCGTCTATATGAGAAATCAATCACTGCATTGAAACTTCAAAGGCTATATATATCTTAGCTTCACTAAAAGAAATTCATATAGATATGGCAAGTCTCAAGATATGGGTTTGTATAGTGTTGCTTCTAGTACTCGAATTGACCTCGGTGCACCAATGTCGACCTTTGGCTGGAGAAGAGAGTCTTTGTGGTTCAAGCCGATTGAAAAAGATTAGACGGGAGCTTTTTGAAAGGTTAAGAGAATTGAAGGAGAGAACAGAAGGCGAAGATATGACTTTAAGCAATACTCTTGACTCGAAGCGGCTCAGTCCTGGTGGTCCTGATCCGAGGCATCACTGACATAGAGGAGTGCAATAAAATTGTGTAATTTGACACAATAGGTCTTATATAATTACAACTTTTCAACTTAAGTTTAAGAGTGTAATGTATTTGAGCGCTAATCTTCAAATAGAAACAAAATGTGTCACTTAAATTAAAGGACTTTGTTTGACATTCTCTGGATTGCGGTCATATAATTGAGTTAGACTTTGAATATAAAATTTAACTATAAATTATAATTATAATGTTAATTGACACAAAATTTTATAACCAAATTTTAAAGTATAAAATAATTTAAAATGTATTTTTTATGAGTGCTTAATAAATTTAAACATATTTACATTTAATTATATTAACATTAAAAAACGTAATAAGCTTTGAATATATAATTTTTTTTAAACATATTTATTGAAAAAATAATAACAAGCATTAAATGATTTTAAAAATTAAAGAAAAAATAACCGTTTTTACTTTAGTTTGTATATAGATATATAAATATCCTTTTTTAGGGATTAAAAAAAATAAAATCATTTTAATGATATAGACCAAATTGATTCGTTATTTTGGCCCAACCCTAAAAAAGCTTCGGGTCGGGTAAAAGAGCAAAATCAAACGCTGGTTGTTTCTTCTTCCTCGCTCTTGCGGCGCGTTGTCTCTCTCCCAAGCTCGCAGGTTTACCATCTCTCCAATTTCTCCTCTTTAGATCAATTTTGCTTTCGCATACCTTTCTCTCGTTTCGTGTGTTGAAGATAGTTTCCTTCTTTCTCCAAGGTCTGTGTCGATCTCAAAGCTCAACGACTCGAATGACCTAATTGTCTCCGTTCGTGTCAAGATTCTTCTAGGATTTAATCGTATACAGTCGCCATCTACTTGTTGCATCCAATTGATTCCTGTGAATCAGAACCCCTAATTTCGTGGGCCTCAAAAGTTTGCATACTCTCAGAATCGAAAGAAGGTTTCGTCCGGGAAATTAGGGTTTCTTAGGTTTCATGGTGGAGGAGATATTACAGTCTGATTTGAGGGCTTTCCGTCAGTTTTAAACGGGTGAAGTGAGGAAAAGGCATCAATCGAGAGCTAGAAAGGCGCGAAATTAGGGTTTCTGAAGTATATGTATGGCTTCTGAGCCTGTTAACGGAGGAGAAGGAATCGATGTGGCCAGAGAGAAGCAAAACATCAAAGTTTATAAGAGGAAAGGAAAAGGTCAAAGAAAACTGACACCACTCTTTGCCGCTGCCACCGAGAAACCAGAGGGAGAATTAGAAAACAATCATGTAAATCCTCCTGAAACCCTAGCTCGAGAGTCTGTGGATCCTATTGTTGCTGTTCAGACCAATTCTCAGGAAGACAAAAACTCAGCTGAAGCACCTTCTGAAAACCTGCCAGGTGATGATTCGGACAAAGTGATTGATAAGCCTCTTGTGGAAGCATTTTCTCAAGCCAAACCTCAGGATGATGTCAATTTGGCTGCTATGGATAAGAACGTTTTGCAACCTCTCCCAGGTCCTTTAGGTCAGGATGTTGGCGATAAGTCCGTCAGAGCTCTAGACGATGTCAATACAGTGGTTGTTGATGAGAACTCTATCAAAGAACCTTCTAAAAGGCTTGCCCAAGAAGATGGTACTACTGTGATTGTTGACAAGAAACTTATTGAAGCACCCTCTCAGACCTTATCCGTGGAAGATGTCAACACTCTTGTTGTTGATAAGAATCCCATTGAAGTTTCTTCTGAGGAATATGTCCACGTGGTCGATGCAGAGAATTTAATAAAAGAAGCTCATTCCGAAAACCTTGTGGAAAGAGATGCCACTGATGCCCAACAGCCTGCAGGGCATACCTCTGACCCTGCTCAGATCATCCATTCTGCTACTGCTGGAAGCATGCCTATGGAGGAGGGCGCAGATGGACGTGTTAGGATACATGTAGCCTCCACATCAAAGCAACAGAAAGAGGAGATCAGGAAGAAGCTTGAAGATCAGCTTAGCTTGGTCAGAGGTATGGTAAAGAAGATAGAGGATAAAGAGGGCGAGATTGGTGCATATAACGATTCTCGTGATTTGATTAACACTGGTGTTAATAATGGAGGAGGAAGGATTCTCTCAGGGTTTGCATCTGCTGGACTTCCTCGGGAGGTCATCAGAGCACCAAGGCCTCTAAATCAACTAAGTATATCCGTGTTGGAGAATACTCAGGGAGTCACTGAGCATGTGGAGAAAGAGAAAAGAACACCTAAGGCTAATCAGTTCTATAGAACTTCCGAGTTTTTACTTGGTGACAAGTTGCCACCTGCAGAGAGCAACAAGAAATCCAAATCGAGTGCAAAGAAGCAAGGAGGGGACATTGGACATGGTTTTGGCTCAGGGTCTAAAGTTTTCAAGAACTGCAGTGCTCTACTTGAAAGGCTGATGAAGCATAAGCATGGTTGGGTGTTCAATGCTCCAGTAGATGTGAAGGGTCTAGGTTTGCATGATTACTTCACCATTATTGAGCACCCTATGGATTTGGGAACGATCAAGTCTTCGTTAACCAAGAATCTGTACAAGTCACCTCGAGAATTTGCGGAGGATGTTAGACTTACTTTCCACAATGCCATGACTTACAACCCAGAAGGACAAGATGTACATCTCATGGCGGAAACGCTATTACAGATCTTTGAGGAAAGATGGGCTGTCATAGAAGCAGATTATAATCGTGAAATGAGATTTGTCTCTGGTTATGAGATGAATCTTCCCACTCCTACAATGAGATCTAGACTGGGTCCTACAATGCCCCCACCACCTATTAATGTGAGGAATACTATTGATAGAGCAGACTGGAGTAGTCGCCAACCGACTACAACACCTGGCAGAACACCGACCAGTGCAACACCTTCTGGAAGGACACCTGCTCTGAAGAAGCCAAAGGCAAATGAACCAAATAAAAGAGATATGACGTATGAGGAGAAGCAGAAGCTTAGTGGGCATTTGCAGAATTTGCCTCCAGATAAACTAGATGCAATTGTACAAATTGTTAACAAGAGGAATACTGCTGTGAAGCTACGGGATGAAGAAATTGAAGTCGATATTGATAGTGTTGATCCAGAGACCCTGTGGGAGTTGGACAGATTTGTAACCAACTACAAAAAGGGCTTGAGCAAGAAAAAGAGAAAAGCTGAGCTAGCTATTCAAGCTAGAGCAGAAGCCGAGAGGAATAGCCAACAACAGATGGTAGTTGTACCTCTCCTGAGAATTCTACTCCTCTTTTATTTTTTATTTTTTACTTTAATTGTGTATGCTCATCTTTTTCCTTGATTGCAGACTCCAGCACCAGTGGCACATGAGTTTTCTAGGGAGGGTGGCAACACAGGTAATTATTGCAGGGCCGTTTTATGAATTACTTCCCTCTGTTTGGGTTGGTACAACTTACGGATAACAATGTCTTACCGCAGCTAAAAAGACACTTCCCACACCATTACCTTCTCAAGTGGAGAAGCAAAACGAGACAAGCAGATCAAGTAGTTCTAGCAGCTCTTCCAGTTCCAGCTCTTCTAGTGGTACATGCTTCTCTCTGAGTTGTTATCTAACATATTCTGGGACATATTGCTTTTGTGATTTTTGTTAATAAACCCATCTGTGTTGGGGGGTGCAGATTCGGACAGCGATAGCTCTTCGTCATCTGGATCAGATCAGACCTAGAGACACTACTATACAAGAGTGGGGGGTTGGTGTTGACAAATATGTAAGGTCATCCAAAGATTCATCTCTATCAACCTTTGTTAATCTAAGTTGAGTAGCACATATGTTAGTGAAATCCTTTTCAACAGCATCTTCCTTGTCTGTATTTTGGCATAACTTTCTGTTCTAGCTTGTGTTCACATTGGGTTCATATTCCTGGTAGTTTGTTATTTGATGCTGAGGATAAGGTTCCTTATGGATGGGCTAATTAAACATAGGGTCTGGTGATTATCTTATGTATAAGTATGATGGTTTATGGTGAAACAGGGAGATGAAGGTGGTAGAGTAGAAGAGCATTTGGAAGGTACAGGCTTGAGGCAGAGGAATATAAAAGAGTGGTTAAATCTTTTGTGGAAGGAAAAGATTCGTGTAACATATTCATATGACTGTTAGAGTAAAAAAGAAAAATCTATTCTTAATTTTTTTTGTTTTTGTTTTTGACTTGGTAGAAATCAGTGACGGTCTACTACTACATTAGATGTAACCGAACGGGTAGGGGGTTGGGTTTGATCAGTTTGTATATCAATGCCTGGGTCAGTCTCATAATCTGATGGTCTTTTAGGGGGGTTTAGTTTCGGTTGACTATGTTTTTAGTTAGGTGGCTTTTGAATCAAAGATTCTGGATTGTTGGAGACTTCTAGTTGTGGTACTAGTAGTATTATTTTGTAAGCTTGTGAGTTTGTGACCCTTTGTTAGCTTTGTGTTTCTCTCCTTGCTTCCTTATGGAGTAGTTCTTACCCTTTTACTCATTTTTTACTATCTTTCTGATTCTCCATTTGAGGGCATTGGATTGTCCTATTGTTTATCTACAAATAAAAACAAACAAAATCAATAATCTATATAGCATAACAGTTTTACTAATTTGGAGTGATTGATTTAATTTGAAGTTTACAATATAACCGTTGCTGGTATTTGTGAAGATGATCAGTCAAAAGATGAAGGGTTTTAACATTTACATAACACTTGTGAAGAGCTTCATCATCACTAGAGAAGGATGTTGATTCATCATCTGCGTCCCTTCCCACCCAATTCTCTGTCTCCTCGTTCTCTCACCATTTTCACTGCTCTCTCTTCTTCTTCTTCTTCTTCTTCTTCTTCAACGAAGCAACACAAGCTTTGGTCTGGTCTCCAAAAATGGAGAAAGAGTCCTGTTAATGACCTACGTCTCTGGGGACCTACTGGTCCTGTCCTTCCTTCTTCTTCCGATTCCATCTCCGCCGGCTTCTACGCTCTCGTCTCCGCTGCGTCTTCTCTCGCTGATCTCGGAGCTCTCGTGCTCTCTACCTCCGATCCTCTCTCCAAATCTCATCTCTCTCACTTAGCTTTCTCTCGTTGGCGCCGTGGGAATCTACCAGTTGGCTCTATCTCTAATCTCCCTTCTTCTCCAGCTCGTCCTCCCAAACCACTTCTCGTCTGTTTTTCTCTCATTTTCCTTTGATTGTTTGACAGATTTGACTTTTTTTTTAATCAATCAGCCAATTTATTGATGTATGCAGGTTTCCACCAATCAAGTTCCTAATCCCAAAGACTCAAATCTTCCTCTCAATGCTCATTTGCTTCATAATCTAGCTCATGTCGAGCTCAATGCTATTGATTTAGCTTGGGACACTGTTGCTCGCTTCTCCCCTTTCTCCGATGTTTTGGGTCACGACTTCTTCGATGACTTTGCTCATGTTGCTGATGATGAGAGTCGCCATTTCTTGTGGTGTTCCCAGAGACTCGCTGAGCTTGGTTTCAAGTCTGTCACATTTTTAAGTTTCATTCTTTTCATCGGTATTCGTATCAAGAATCAACTCTTATATGTCTTCTTCTTCTTCAACAAGGTATGGAGATATACCTGCTAATAATTTGCTGATGAGGGAATGCCAGAAAACATCCAATAATGTCGCTGCTCGCTTGGCTCTTATCCCTCTTGTTCAGGTACTGCCCCCTCATTTATGCCTCTTTTGTATAGAGAAATGATTTTACTGTAACTACCAGAAAATCTTTAATCTTTCGGAATGTTTTTGAGGCGTTGTTGAATTGAGACATTTCATGTTTTATCTTCTTTACCAGAGGCGCCAATTAGTTTTAGCTCAGTAATAGCTTCATTACCTTAATTCAGACTAATTTAGTTATATAGGAGGCTAGAGGACTTGATGCTGGACCTAGGTTGGTCAAAAGGCTGACAGGTTTCGGAGATCACAGGACTTCAAAAATCGTGGCTAAGATCGCTGACGAGGAAGTTGCACATGTAGCTGTTGGTGTAGACTGGTTTCTCTCTGTCTGTCAAAAGATGAATCGTGTTCCTTGCCCTACATTTAAAGGCATATGAAAAGTCTCATTTTCCATTCTTCTAGCTCATCGATTTCCTGCTCGTTTTATAGAAACATCATAAATATATTTTCAACCACATGTGCTGTGCAGATCTGATCAAAGAGTATAGTGTTGAGTTAAGGGGCCCTTTTAACCACTCTGCTCGGGAGGTAGCTGGCATTCCACGAGATTGGTAAGGAAGCTACTAATCCCACCAAGATTATGCTTGATAGAAAAACTCCAGTTAGATCTTTTCAAAAACTGGCTCATCTAAATGCCTTTCTCTACCATCAACGCACTAGTGCACATTTCAGTGTATCGTAACAGATGAAATGGGCTTATTCATATATCTTTAGGTATGATCCATCATGTGACACTGAAGTGGATGAAGGCAGCAACAAACATGGTGACAAGGAGCAACTTTCTGTGGTATGTATCTTCTTTGTTCATGCCTCCGTAGCTATGCTTCTGGAGGAGGAGGCAAATTCTTGCTGAAGATTTTATGTTTAATTACGTTTTAATCTATGATTTTTGTTGCAATTCATCACGACAGGTTTACGACAGACTCACTCACATTATCTCAATGGAGAGTGAGAATTCAAGTCTCGAAAGGCCAGCCAAATGAAAGGACGCCCTCGGAGTCTTGATGTAATAGTGTTATAACTGATGAATGAGTGTCAGGCGTAATTTCTTGGACTCTGAAAGTTCAAATTAGTGTCTTCTCATATGAAATAGTTCAAACCTAGCTTTAGCTTAACGTTTTCCTCTCTTAGTGCCGCTTCTGTTTTATGGTGGTTTTATGGCTTTGCTCCTTGTGCGTGATTATAATAGTGGAGATTCAAATTAGAGCTGATTCAGGCAACCAATTTATGTTATGGAATTGCTCGCATCCAAGATACCTTGTTGTTATGTTCAATGAATTTCAGTTTGTTCTTCGTCAAGTACACAAATAAGACACTTACCACTTTCTACTTCATTGTCTTGTTGATATTGGATTGCATTTGTATAGACTGACTGAGATTTGACCCTTAAATCCTTTGTTCTTCTAAATGATTTTGTGTACAAACATATTGTGCGGAATGTTTTATAAGTTTTTTTTTGTACCTAAACTGTATAGGTAAGCTCTTGTAGTTGGTTACTAGATGAGGAGTCGTCATCATCATCATCATCAACATCATCGTCATGATCTCTCCTGTGGACATCCAGCTTCCATGTCCCATCATCCATTTGAATCATCCCTTTGTTTGCCAGACACCTCCAGGTACTTGGCACTAAGTACTCGTCTTTCAGAGCGTCTAATCCTTTATTGACCAAAGAAATATCCCGGCCAATCTCCAGCTTGAATACCCCGGATGTGTCTTGCATCCCTGCCATGCCGTGCAGATATATCTCCAGGTTATGATAGTTCCTAAAGTTTAGAGACCGTTTCAGGTACGTCGAGTTCAATGTATTGATCTCCAACACCTCGCCAATTTCTGTATACTGTAAGAGTGGATAATGTGGTGCAACATCTGGAACATTTACTATTCTTAGGATGTTTAGTGGTTGGAGTGAGTCGACGATTTTTTTGAAGTTTTGGTCTCCAATCCGAGGACACCCGAAAGCAAAAACTGTGATAGGAACTTGCTTTTTTTGAAGACTTGTATTGATCTTGCTTTTTCCGCCATAGACAAGATCTGTAGCTGCTAGAATCGACATTACTCCGCCCAAGCTATGGCCTGTAAAAGTGATGCTTACTTCTTCATTCTTGTAAACTTCCAGCAACCTCTTGAGCTCTGCTTGTACCTAAAACCAAAGCCAAGACACAATGCCATTAGGAGAAAGGAGAAATGGAAGTAGGGTTGTTGATGTTATTGTGATGGACCACCCAGACGAGTTTGAGCTCAACCCGTCTCCGCCTTGATAACTTGAACCTATCATTGATTTTAGCCTGCGGCGGAACCGCATTTAATCTGAAAAAAGCATCCCAAGAATGACCGGTCCAGTGGTCCTGGTCGGGCCCTGATGTTTCGAAATTAATAAACAGGTCCAGACTGGAGTGGCCTTAGGCCACCATAATGTCTCTAAACTGAAGAGAATGAAATGATATAAAGTGAAAGGTAAAGACCTGTTCTCGTGCACTAGTCGTGTCATAAGGTGAGCGAGAATCAGAAGCGGTGTAGACGTCGAGCCAGCCACTTCCAATACGAGGGTTATCTTTGGGGTCAGTTACTGGGAAAACCGAAAGAGCTGAATCAAGCGGGAAATCAAAATCATTAGCCCATTCATATGGCTGAAGAGTTCCTCTCCATGCCACAACAATGTCTCTCCTCCCTAACATTGCCTTTCCCTGGTCTGTAGCAACCGCAATGTAACCCATCCAGTTAGTCTGCACGTGAGATGCTTTCTTTGACAGAGACTTGACGATGAAACAGATTGGTAATTTTAAAGCTGCTGTTGCGTAGATGTACTTAGTCACAGTGTACCTAAAAATATATCATCGGTAAGTTTACATCGTTGAAACAAAGATGAAGCTGAATGGGGTTATGGCAAGTACCTGAAAGGGTTGGCTTTAAGGTAGCCGGTTCGGGCAAAGAGTTGTTTCTTGGAGTAATAACAATCACCCGCGTATTCGGACTTACGGTCGCAGTTAAAGGCGTCGTAACCAACCTGAGACATCTCGCCGTAGTGAATGATGTAGCGGCGAAGATCCGGGTCAAGTGGATCAAGCAGGCCTTGCCATTTGTTTTGGCCACTTAGCTCCTTCCATCGCTTTGCTATGCCCTCCAACATTGTTTGCCTTGGTGTTTTTTTTTTTCACAAACCTTTTCTTCTTGTTCTTGCATTTTGGATAGTAACAATGCTCCTTGTGTGAAGGAATTGGATAATGCGTGAAGGAATTGGTCTTTTATTGAGCCTTCACATAAATTCTGCCGATTGAAAGTTTTTGTTAAGTGTACGCATTATTACAATTTGTAGGATTAAACATCACTTTCTTCAACGGTTAATCAATGCTTAAAACATGTATTTGTTAGTTATATCGAAACTAAACTAATCAAGGGCAATTCCCTCTGGTCTGTCCAATTTAATTCGTTTTAACTAAACCAGAAACATCTACCCAGGACCGAAGCAGGGGCTTATGCTCAGCGACTTGATGGGTTAGTTTTCTTTGTATTCATGTTCTCTACTCTGCCTCATTCTTGAAGATTATATCATCTCTCTCCAATGGATTGGAACCTGAGACTAAATTTCTCAAAAGCAGATGTCACCATCAAATCCGACTGGTCTGCTTGCCAGAACAGGTTGTTTAAGACCATTAGCTTCATTTTCCGAGATTCCTCTCTGTGGATGAACCTTTCTGGTACTGCTGGAGATTCATTTGACCTTTCATTTCCAGAATCAGACAATGATGATTCAGGAGTTTTTGTGCATGGGAACTCATGACCTCGCAGGGCTCTTCTTCTCAGAAGATTTGTTCGCGACTCGAGTTTCAGTCATCTGTAATGGACTGACATAATTATACCGCCTCACAGAAGTAAACAGATTATAAAGATCCGCAAGACAACCCAACCATCATCCTCGGCTCATTTTTCTTGTACAACAATCCATGGCTTCTTCCATATTCATGATTTCTCTATTCTTTGTGAAGGACCAAATCAGAGCGTAGTCATGTAACATTTGAAGGGCAGGTAATGGTTTTCTGGAACCAAAAGAGGCTTCCCAACGCAAGTCTTGAACCGCACGCATCTGAGCAGAGTTTCTCGACAGCATTTCTGAATGTTATGAACTTGATTTTAAACATATTCTGCAGTATCATAAACCAAGAGTTAAACAAACTAGAAACATCACAGTAAGAAGTAAAAAATGCTACAAGAAGTACCTGGAAGCCTCAAACTTCTCTATCACATGTTTTTCCATAGCTCAAAACACTGAATCATCTTGGTAGAAAATTTGTATATTATCCAGAGAAATGACAGAAAGGAGTCAAGAATTGTCTACACCAAAGTTTACAATGGAAACCAAATCAGCACCAGTTCTACAACTATACTTACCTGCTAAATGTCAAAAGAAGAGAAAATTCCAGTTTCAGGAAACAAAATATGATTTCTGGAGAAACATACAGGCATAACATAAACATATATCAGTTGACCTCGTAATTATCAATTACTCTTCATATTAGGCCATTAGAGAAAAAAAAGAAAGAAGATATTTATGTGCTCTCACATTTGTTTTAGCTACGCTACTGGATCTCTCATGATTCCAGAACAGAAACCGTATCCGTAAGATGAATTAAAAAAAATGATTCGTTATATCAAAAAACAAATGCTACTTTGTACCGTCGTTAAACTAAAAGAAGCCTAGTTCTACGACTAACTCTTAAACCTACGTATCAGCATATTGTTAAGGATGAGACGAGAGGAAACTTGTCCCACTGGAACTTCAACAAAACACAAAACCTGTGACCAGGAAAGCAGCACAGGACTGAAGCTTATATACCATAAACCAAACTCATTTCCCAAACTCCAACTTAAAAACAAAAATGCTGAATGTACAGAGAAATTCTAACCTGACCCTTGTCGTTTTTATTTTCTCTGTATTCATAGCTTCACGCCTATGTTCCGTCAGTTCCTCTGTGTACGACCCACACAAAACCCTGAGGCAACGGTTCGAGAATTGGCTTAAAACCCACGAAAAATTATATGGAGGAAGGGATGAGTGGATGCTACGGTTTGGGATATACCAGTCTAATGTCCAGTTGATTAACTACATCAACTCCCTCCATTTGCCCTTTAAGTTAACAGATAACAGATTTGCGGACATGACTAATTCTGAGTTTAAGGCCCACTTTCTCGGGTTGAACACGTCTGCCTCGAGGTTACACAAGAATCAAACTTGTGACCCAGCAGGCAATGTGCCGGCTGCTGTGGACTGGAGGAAACAAGGTGCTGTAACTCCTATTAGAAATCAAGGAAAATGTGGTATGAAATTATGCTCTTACGCAATTCATTCTAAAGATAAGACTTTGCATACATTCATAATCAACTGATGACAATCTGATTGTGTTTTCTTCTGCAGGAGGTTGCTGGGCGTTCTCTGCAGTGGCAGCTATTGAAGGCATCAACAAGATCAAAACAGGGAATTTAGTGTCTCTCTCAGAACAACAACTCATAGATTGCGATGTCGGTACCTACAACAAAGGCTGTAGCGGCGGATTAATGGAAACAGCATTCGAATACATAAAAACCAATGGTGGACTCGTCACTGAGACCGACTACCCATACACAGGCACAGAGGATACCTGCGACCAAGAAAAGGCCAAAAATAAAGTAGTTACTATACAAGGATACAAAAAGGTTGCCCAGAACGAGGCGAGCCTAGAAATCGCTGCTGCTCAACAACCAGTATCAGTTGGAATCGATGCTGGTGGGTTCATCTTTCAGCTCTACTCTTCTGGTGTTTTCACAGGTTACTGCGGAACAAATCTCAACCATGGAGTGACTGTTGTTGGATATGGAGAAGAAGGCAATCAAAAGTACTGGATCGTAAAGAATTCATGGGGAACTGGCTGGGGTGAAGAAGGCTACATACGGATGGAACGCGGTTTAAGTGAAGAGACGGGTAAATGTGGTATTGCTATGCTGGCAAGCTATCCCCTGCAGTGAGTCCACGAATCTGCAGACACTTTAGAGCCTTTTCCTTTTGGATAACAGAAAATTAATATGAAAATTCTCTCTGGATGACAATCTGCAATAGCGCAGCTAAAATAATTACGATTATGAAATAAAGTACTAGAGATAATTGAGGACCAGAGTATTGTTAACAGGATTCTAAAGATAAGATGCGATTATAAGAGAAACATGTGCTTACTATAACACCTGCCCAGTTAAGCACACGAGATTCGCCTGAACGATTCATACTTTTTCCTAGAAGCATTCCGTTTAATAACCTGCTTCTCATAACAGTAGGTTTGGCATTGAGTCTAGTAATATTGAACAAACACAAGGGTCACATGGGAAAAGAGAATCTTCACAACATAAGATATAAGCTAATTCTTAGGATGGGAACAAGTGACAACAAATAGCGTCCACCAAGAAAACTATCATCAGTTTTCAATGATTTCACTATATATGATGGTGTCATCACATTCTTTCCACACAATTATATGCTAACTTAACACTACAAATACTCCACAACAGCTTGCAGATGGAGTGCACAAGATATATATATATATATAAAACAAATTTGTTTAATCAGAAACAACAAAATATTCCCAAGTTCGGGCTATGAGTTTCATTCGAGGATCATAACAGCAGCTATTCTTACAAAATCTTAACACTTATCTGGTGACTACAGGAAATACCTAAGACCTCAGTTCCGAAAGCCTTTGTCTAACAGTACAAGCAAGCTTCCATTCACCGATGCTAATGAGACGCTCGACCACTTTTTGCCTAACCTTGATATATGGTATGTACCCTCTATCAGT
Organism: Cardamine resedifolia; assembly: GCA_014578085.1. Lineage (NCBI taxonomy): Eukaryota > Viridiplantae > Streptophyta > Magnoliopsida > Brassicales > Brassicaceae > Cardamine > Cardamine resedifolia. Next base: position 47,679 of record VBRH01000759.1, on the reverse strand, counting down.
CATTCTCATCACCATTTTCCCTGCCAAAATGTACTCCCTAACCTCTAGACAACCCTCGACTACTACCTCATAACTCTCAAATTCCACAGGGTAATCTCGACTTTCTACAAACTCAATCATCTCAATGGCTTTCCAAATTTCCCTGTTGGCTCTCAAAGCTGCTGCTACTTTAGTCAGCATCCCTTTCCGCGGAGAAATTCCGGCTTTGCTCACCATCTCTTTGACAATCTTCACCACATGACTAGTCTTCCTAGCCAAAGACAAGGAATTAATCACCGCCCCGTAACTTTCCAAATCGGGAATACAGCCAGCTCCACCCATTTCCTCAACAACTTTAATAGCCTCATCCAACTTATCAACAGCACAGAGAGAGGACAGAAGATAATTGCAGGTTCCAGTATCAGGACTATATCCAATCAATGTCATCTCATTAATAATATCTGCAACAGACTGGGATCCTCGTCGCCGCCGTTCAAGCCAAGCATTAGACAGAAGGAGGTGAGTCTGAGGATTAGGAAGACAACCAGAACGAAGAGTGCGTTGGAGGATAGCGAAAGACAAAGGAAGAGGATCAGAACTCTGAAGGCAGTAAGTAAGAAGGCTGGAGTAGACAATCTTGGGCAGTGAACGAGGTCTCACGGGCACAAAACTCTGGAGGATTTCGTCAATGACTCGGATTCTATGATGATGCTGGAAAGCAGAGAGAAAAGAGAATAACATTGAGTTTTGGTAAGGCTCTTTGAGTGAAACAACAAGTTCAGGGATTCGAAGATACTCCTTTGTTTCAACAGCACATTTGATAGCCTTTTCAACAGCTTCAAAGGAAGAGATTGACCGAGAATAAGCAAGAGGTTTCCGCAGATGTGTCAAACGAATTGCCATTTCCTAATTCCCAGTGACCTGATCGATCAACTATAGAATCATTAACTTGACAACAGACAAAACGTCTCCCTTCCTATCAGTTAACCTAGAATCATTAGAGTAATCAATTCAAAGCTCGATCATGCCACAGAAAGTTATACCTGAATGCGTTTTAGCTTAAGCCCACGAGTAATTATCAGTTAACTGGAGAAGAAGTTTTTTCCTTCACAGGGGAATATCATCGAACAACTGGACGGCAAGAATAAAACTAGTATCTATCAGCTCTTGTTGTTTTTCAAACCTAACCGGATATATTCAAAAGCTTTACGTTTTTAACCGGAAATTGGTTGGTTCAACTACTATAAAAGTCAACTTATTCATAAATGTCAACTTTTAGAGAATTTTTTTTCTTCTTTTTTCAACAAAAACAAACCACTATAAGAGATATGTCCATTAGGAACATTACTTAATGCATACTCGTAATCTGATTGCCAATTCCCAAATTTTCAAGTACAAGACTTATGAGTTATGAGATTATCCTATTACAAGATGACCATACAATTTGAGTTAAATATTACCTATAAACTACACCACGAAATACATTAAAAATAAGAAAAAAACTCAACAATAATTAAGCCATATGCAGCTAATGTTATGCTTTATATCGAATAAAAACTCTAACAATTAATCATTATAGTTACTTAGAGTGGGAGATAATGTTGTTTAAACCCATTAATCACTGCATAACATTGTTGCCTTTGATCTTGCTTTAAATTTTCCCAACCACCTTGCAAATTCCTCGATGCATATCCACCGTTAATAATCTCTCGATTCACACCAATGCCATTGTTACTAACACTAGACCCTCCCGATCCACTCGAATTCATCGCTAATTCATTCTTGTTGCTGTTGTTATTGTTGAATACGCGTTGATTATTGTCCCAACCCATAAGAGGTTGATTGTGCATCAAGCTTTTGTACAACTTGAGCTCCTCACAAATCCTCCTATATTCTCCATAGGAACCAAGGACCGGATCTTTCTGTCTCCATAGAGCTTCCCATGTCAAAGAATCAGACAGCTTGGTACGGTCCTCTTCGCGTACGGTCCGCACCATTTTCTGTACGTTACTGACACCGAAGACCTTGTGCACGGCCTGAAACTCTTTGGTCTTGCGGGCCGGGAAATACGGCAATAAGATACATTCGTTGTTGCATTTCTTCCTTTGATGTTTGCATGAAGCACAAGCTTGATGCGACGATGAGTTATTGGAGATGTTGTTGTTGGTAATGGTGTTATTAGAGTTCCTTTGCATCATGTCATGTCCCTAGTAACCGAAACTTTTATAATACAAACATAAATGTTAGTGATCGATCAGGTTAAGACATTATCTCAAAAACTTATAAAAGCAAAACAGAATCGACTAGGTCATTATTAACCTAGGGTTTGTCGGTTTGATAAGTTTTTTAAACCTATTAATCTTTTGATGATTAATTTGATTTTTTTTTATTTTTTTTTTTGGAAATTAGTATTCACATGGTATAGAAGAATTTTTCACTATAGTTTTTTTTAAAAACAGTTTACAGTATACGTCGATTGGTAACCATTTTCTTAATATTGATGGAAAAACCGATTTTTGGATTTTTGCAGTAAACTTAACTTAATATTTACTTTCATGTCTAACATGTCTGAAAAGCCTTTATTCTACAGCTTTTTTATAAAACTACATAATATATATATATATAAAAGTTTGAATTAAGGTGTGACATAATACAGCACTACCACAAACTATTAAGCTATTTACATGTTAGATATACTATAATTTGTTTTTCGTATAAAAATTCGTTTGGATAGCCTAATTTATAAACAAACAAAATTAGTGGTAAATGACTTGATATATGAAGTTAATGCGAAAATGAACAGTTTTAGATATGGTAATAATTAAAAAAAAAAAAAAA
>VBRH01000759.1:30305-44835 GCA_014578085.1 Cardamine resedifolia | reverse complement strand
AAAAAAAAAAAAAAAGAGAAGATACCTAGTAGTCTAGTACTAGTTTTTAGATCTAATAGAAACAAAACAAAGGAGTCAGAATATATAAGATTAACTTAACGAAAGCACATTCTAATCACAAACAGATTAGTGTACATGCACATGAATGTGCAATATGGTCTTTAAACCATACCTAATATCTTACGAGAGAACAAATATTTGGGAAGTATAACAAAAATTTCAAATTATATGAAATCACATCTACGTGTGTCTACATGTATATGTGAATATATGGAAATCACATCTACGAGTGTCTACATGTATGGATCTGGTAGACTAATTGAAGCATAAATAAAACCTCCTCACATCGTATATATTCTCAATTGACAAGGAAATGAGAATAAACATATATTTCTCAGAAGAATAAGAGTTTAAACATAATTTCGAGAAGGGTCATACAAACCTCTTGGCTCTTTTCTTTTCCTTCATTTGTAGGTTATTAGGAGATATGAGTTTATATTAATAATAAGAGATATTGGTTGATGAGTATTATTTATTATTGTCATTTTGTAAAAAGAAAGATGTATAATATGGTGCACAAAGAGTTTGCCTAATGAACATGAAAAGATTGTTTGGTTAGTGAAAGAAAAAGGTGTTTGGATGAAGAGTCGATTATGAGTTTTTAGGTTGCTCATGACAAAGGACAATAAAAACTAGGAAATCAATAAAAAAAAGAATTTTTGCATTATATTTGAATTTGTTTTTTTTTTAATTATAATAGGGAAAATATATATGAGTTTTTGCTAAGTGGAAAATATGATTTCAATAAGTTATTATAATTAATCATCATTTTGGATGAAGATGTGTGGAAAGAAAGAATAACAGTATGTTAGAAATCAATATATCGATATATTAAATATTGTGGTGGCCCCAATATATATATTTATCAAGACATAACATGGAAAACATGATTCAAATTGCTTTATTTTATTTGTTTCTTTTCTGGCATCTTATTGTTAGCTAGCTATATATGTATAGTGAGTATATCCCTACCTTGTTTATGTGTATATACTAGAAGTACAGAACAGTGATCGACTGATAGTTGGTAATAACTCATGTTTAAGAATTTGCTAAGCGCTAATCGAGCGGCCAAGCATGACCTAACGATTAATCAGAAAATCAAATTTAAAATCGGAGAATAATCGAAATTTTTTTTTAGTGGTTAGATCAATATTTATATGTATATTTATTAAATATGTGAAATATTACATAATAATGGACGTTAGTCTAGTGGTTTATGGTAGTTCCTAGTCATGTTTGGCCCAGTGTTCAATCTTTACTACACCCAAAATCGCGACACTGCAACCCTAATTTCTGCTGTCCACCATTTTTCTGCCGTTTTGCAAGTTCATCATGCTAATTATGTATGTTTCATTATAATACAATAGATCTACTCATAAAAACTCATTTTTAACTGGAAATCCACATTTTTTTTTTGAAAAATTCGATTTTTTCACCGATTTGATAAAATCCCGGCGGTTTGTCACTTCCCAACGCTTAATCGGCGATTACACGGCCGCCTAGCCTGCGTTTTTGAATAAGGGTAGTAACTAGTAAGTCATATTCCTTTCGTGTCAAAATATAAGATGTTTTGGATAAAAACATGTTCTTTAAAAATATTTATTTTAAAAATTGTATTGAAATCTGAAAACATCTTATTGAAACAAACAAATTTTTCTAAAATATTTTATATTTTGAAACGGAGGAAGTATGATACATAGCGGGCGGACGAGTGAAATTAAGATAGTAGAAAGATACTCATATGAATTTCGAAATGGAGACCAGGATTATTATATAAAAAGAGTGTAGATCTCGTACTCTTGTCTAATGCAAGAGCCATGAATTGACTATTTACGTTAACTTATAAAAACTTTTAAAAGTTTTTAATGTCCTTAATTATGCAATCGATGTGTCGGAACTTATAGTAATGCGTGGTTTACAACGGTTGAGACAAAGATATCTAATTCAATAACTGATCGATCATCACATGCACCGGTCTGACAGATTATCAAAATCACTTGAATTTCTTGGCTATTTTGTACTAGTATTTTCTATCCACGTTGTCCGGCGAATGAATTGAACGATCAACGGCTGAGATTGAACGGCGATAAGATAAATGACCTTATCCCAATTAAAATCCGAATCACATTTCCCCAGATAGCAAAGGGTTATATCAAAGGGTATTTATGTAATCTTAGGTTTACTAATTTTATAAAAGTCTTCTTCCTCTTTCTTCAAACCACATCGTCACTTTCTCGGGAAAATTTCTTCGAGGAGCATTCAATTCGTATTGGGAATCCCTAAATATGTCAGAAAATCGTGCACTCCAGCGAGCTCACGTTCTCGCCAATCACATTCTCCAGTCACCTCCTCTGCCGTCGAACCTCTCCCTCAATCGCGAGATATGTTTGCAATACTCTCCGCCGGAGCTCAACCAGAGCTATGGATTCGAAGTGAGAGAGATGAGGAAATTGCTCGACGGACACAACGTGGAGGACCGGGACTGGATTTATGGACTTATGATGCAGAGCAATCTGTTTAATCAGAAGGAGAGAGGAGGTAAGATCTTCGTATCGCCGGATTACAATCAGACGATGGAGCAACAGCGAGAGATCACTATGAAGCGGATCTGGTACTTGCTCGATAAAGGTGTCTTCAAAGGATGGTTGACGGAGACAGGTCCTGAGGCCGAGCTCAGGAAATTAGCTCTGTTAGAGGTTTGCGGGATATATGATCACTCCGTCTCCATCAAAGTTGGTGTTCATTTCTTCTTGTGGTATGTTCAAATTTACAATTTCATACACACATACATGTCTAATTCACGTCAAGCTATGATTTTTTCTCATTGTGGAGATGTGTTCTGCTCAGTATAATCCTAATCTAGTATTAAAGGAACAGTGTTAGTCTCATAGTTATGAAAATAAATTTCTGTGATATTCAGGGGCAATGCTGTAAAGTTCTTTGGAACAAGGCGTCACCATGAAAAGTGGTTGAAGAACACCGAAGATTATGTTGTCAAGGGATGTTTTGCAATGACTGAGTTAGGCCATGGAAGTAATGTATGGATATTTCAGTTACCATTTTGACCATTTGCGAACTATATGTCTTGGCTATATTTGATTTCTATTAATTTCTTTTGATGTAGGTGCGGGGAATTGAAACAGTGACTACTTATGACCCAAGAACTGGGGAGTTTGTGATTAATACTCCTTGTGAATCTGCTCAGAAGTATTGGATTGGCGGGGCAGCTAACGTAAGTACTGACTACTTAGTTGATGTCATTGAGTTTCTTCCCCTGATTTACCATATACTGACTTTGTATTACTTTTGGTTGTTCAGCATGCAACGCATACAATTGTCTTTTCACAGCTTCATATAAACGGAACCAGCCAGGGGGTTCATGCCTTTATCGCCCAAATTAGGGATCAAGATGGCAACATATGTCCAAACATCCGCATTGCCGACTGTGGACATAAAATTGGTCTAAATGGTGTTGACAATGGCCGAATATGGTATTGCACACTACTCACTGTTGTGTAATTTTACCTTATACTAAGGTGTCTACTTCATGGAAGATTGCACTATGATTATAGGTTTGACAATCTTCGAATTCCAAGAGAAAATTTATTGAACTCAGTTGCTGATGTTTCATCTGATGGACAGTATGTTAGCGCAATTAAAGATCCTGATCAGGTAAATGCTACACCTTTGGAACTATTTTTAGGATAAAGTTTATGATGTTTGTGGAGGTGCAGTGGCAAGCAATGTTTTCCAATTATATTTCAGAGATTTGGAGCATTCATGGCCCCTTTGACCTCTGGTCGTGTCACAATTGGATCAAGTGCAATTTATTCTGCAAAGGTACAAATTTCAATAGTTTTATTTTGAACTCTTAAGTAAATCTTTTGTTATTTTTCATCTGACTATTTCAGGAATAAATGTCATTGATGAAGAATTTTACTCTGGCAGGTCGGACTAGCTATTGCTATAAGGTACTCACTATCGAGAAGAGCCTTCTCTCTTACTGCCAATGGTCCTGAAGTCCTCCTTCTTGATTACCCAAGCCATCAAAGGCGACTCCTACCACTCCTAGCAAAGACGTAAGGATCTTTATAACCATTATTTGCTAAACTTTTACTAGCAAATTAATACATTTGCAGCTTGATATTACCTCTATTTCGGCTTGGTATTTTTATCTTTCAATCTAGATATAACATAAATATAGGCAGTTTTGTTGTTTTTTCCTCTCGTAGTTCTGTCAACATTGGGACTAAAGCTCAAATAGGAAAACTACTGTAATTTAGGTGCTCAAGTTGTCAAATTTGAGCTACAATTTCCATTATATCCATTAAACTTTTGAAGTGAGTTATCGAAACAAGTGAAAAGCATTTCATGGCTGGGAAGTGGAGATTTTGTCCAACTTTCTTAAGCTGGGTTATCTTCTTTAACTGTTTCTCATTTATCATAGATATGCTATGAGTTTTGCTGCAAATGACTTGAAGATGACTTACGTGAAGAGGACACCTGAGACCAACAAAGCAATCCATGTTGTTTCAAGTGGGTTCAAAGCTGTTCTCACTTGGCACAATATGCGAACACTACAGGTTAGAACCAACACATCATACACATTTTTATGCAAGAAAGCTCCTATAAGCCGTACTGAGGTTATTTTTTGTTCTTTCTAAGGAATGTCGCGAAGCTGTTGGAGGGCAAGGTGTGAAAACAGAAAATCTAGTTGGTCAGTTGAAAGGTGAATTTGATGTGCAGACTACGTTTGAGGGTGACAATAATGTATTGATGCAGCAGGTAGGCTTAAGGCACATTATTATGAACAATCAATGCTGTAACTTTCCTTGTTTTGCCAATACAATGTGACTTATCAGTCCTTACTTGGAACTTAGGTGAGCAAGGCACTTTTTGCTGAATATGTATCGTGTAAGAAGAGAAATAAACCTTTTAAAGGATTGGGATTGGAGCACATGAATAGTTCTCGTCCTGAATTGCCAACTCAACTCACATCCTCCACCCTCAGATGCAGCCAGTTCCAGGTCATATTCCATCTCATAAATATTTTGTCTTTTATCGTTTATTTAGATGAATTCAACTTTTTGTTAAGCATTTTCTTTTTTGTGTGTCCCTGCCAGACAAATGTGTTCTGCTTAAGAGAGCGAGATCTTTTAGAACAATTCACTTCTGAAGTTGCACAGCTTCAAGGGAGGGGAGAAAGCAGAGAGTTCTCTTTCCTCCTGGTAACCATTTTTCTCACATAAAATTTGTTTACGTTTTGGCCGTTTTCAACCTTCAGGATTCAATAATGTTTTCGTGCTTCTTTTTCTACTTTTCATCTGTGCTTGCAGAGTCATCAACTTGCTGAAGACTTAGGTAAAGCTTTCACAGAGAAAGCAATACTGCAAACCATTTTGGATGCCGAAGCCAAACTACCTGCTGGATCAGTGAAGGTAAGTATATAAATGATTATTGTTCTTGACTTGCTGAACCTATTTAGTTGAATCATTGTTGTTTGCTAGCTAGGGATAACGGATGGTACTTCAGGCTTTAGTATCATATGAGTTACGTGTGGAGTAATTGATTGTAAACAATAGGTGATCACTGCTGAGATACGGGCACCTGTCAATAGATTGTGTAAAACTTTGAGAGTCGAAGGATGTTTTGTTTCTCTAGGCACAATAGTTCATCGGCTTGTAGTTACAAAAGGGAAAAGCAGAGCTTTGTTCTTTGTGTAGTTTTTTTCTCACATAAGAGTGAAGACTACCAAAGGTACTAAACTAAACTAACAATCTCCATGTATTTGATGATAGGATGTGTTGGGTCTTGTAAGATCAATGTACGCATTGATCTGCTTGGAAGAAGATCCATCGTTACTGAGATACGGTTACCTCTCAAGGGATAATATTGGAGATGTGAGGAAAGAAGTATCTAAGCTCTGTGGAGAGCTTAGACCTCATGCGCTTGCACTCGTTGCTTCATTCGGGATTCCAGATGCGTTCTTGGGTCCGATTGCTTTTAACTGGGTCGAGGCCAACGCGTGGTCTTCAGTTTAGTACACCTAATAATCTCTTCCACAAACCCACATCTCGTAAATAAAAGTTATTGAAGCTGATGTATGATGTTGGTAATAAAAGGTAGTATGTAATAAAAGGTTTAATCTTTTCATAAACCGATCCAAACAAAAAGGTTTGGTGGGAACTAAAATTTAATTCTTTATAAACGTTTGAGTTGTATACTTGTTTGCTCTAAATGCTCCTCATACTGATGCAGAAAATGCAGTGACAATAAAACAAAAGCATATAATATATTATTGGGTAATTGATATAGATTGATACTACTATATAAAATATGTCAGCAACATGCTTCGGCTAAGGGGACAAATTTTCTTGGACTCATGAAAGGAATCATTTTGAAGAAAATAAAATTTCTCTCCCTCTCTTTCTCTGGAACATTGAAATTGATGCCGTGAAAGTGAAACCCTATTCTCGGAATCCCTAAAAATGTCGGAAAATCGTGCACTCCGGCGAGCCCATGTTCTGGCCAATCACATACTCCGATCACCTCCTCCGTCTTGGAAGCCCTACCTGACGCTGGAAGTATGTTTGCAGTACTCTCCACCGGAGCTCAACGAGAGCTATGGATTCGAAGTCAAGGAGATGAGGAAATTACTAGACGGACACAACATGGAGGACCGAGACTGGCTTTATGGGCTTATGATGCAGAGCAATCTGTTTAACCGGAAAGAGAGAGGAGGTAAGATTTTCGTGTCGCCGGATTACAATCAGACGAAGGAGCAGCAGCGTGAGATCAGTTTAAGAAGGATCTGGTACTTGCTTGAGCAAGGTGTCTTTCAAGGATGGTTGACGGAGACAGGTCCTGAGGCCGAGCTCAAGAAGTTTGCTCTGTACGAAGTTTGCGGGATTTATGACTACTCCCTCTCCGCCAAACTCGGTGTTCATTTCTTGTTGTGGTATGTTCAAAAATTACATCTTTATATTAACACATATAAGAGAGATATTGTCCTAAATCAAATAAGCATATGGCATGATTAAGTTCAGGGGTAATGCTGTTAAGTTCTTTGGGACAAAGCGTCACCATGAAAAGTGGCTCAAAGACACCGAAGATTATGTTGTCAAGGGCTGCTTTGCAATGACTGAGTTGGGCCATGGAAGTAATGTAGGAATATATTTCAAACTATTATGTATTGGTGATCTTCCAAAAGCTATGTTGATTTCGTTTGACTTAATGGCTTTCAGGTGCGGGGAATTGAAACAATGACTACTTATGATCCAAGAACTCAGGAGTTTGTGATTAATACTCCTTGTGAATCTGCTCAGAAGTATTGGATCGGTGAGGCTGCTAACGTAAGTAGTCAGTATGCTTAACTCTGTTTTTGTCCCCCCACTAATCTGCCATATACTGACTTTGTGATCTACTTTTGGTTGTTCAGCATGCAACTCATGCCATTGTGATTTCACAGCTTAATATAAACGGAACCAACCAGGGGATTCATGTCTTTATCGCTCAAATCAGAGATCAAGATGGCAACATATGTCCAAACATCCGGATAGCCGACTGTGGACACAAAATTGGTCTAAATGGTGTTGACAATGGCCGAATATGGTATTGCACACTACTCACTGTTGTGTAATTTTACCTTATACTAAGGTGTGTGTGTACTTGATGTAAGATTGCACTATGATTATAGGTTTGACAATCTTCGAATTCCAAGAGAGAATTTATTGAACTCAGTTGCTGATGTTTCATCTGATGGACAGTATGTTAGCGCCATTAAAAATCCTGATCAGGTAAATGCCACACCTTGGAACCAGTTTTAGGATAAACTTTATATTGTTTGTGAAGGTGCACTGCCAATGTTTCCAATTATTTTTCAGAGATTTGGAGCATTCTTGGCCCCTTTGACCTCTGGCCGTGTTACTATTGCCTCAAGCGCAGTTTATTCTGCAAAGGTACAAATTTCAGTAGTTTTATTGTCATATCCCCTTATATAAATCTTTTGTGAGATATCATCTTCAATATCTCAGGACTAAAGTTATTGATTAAGATTCTTACTATGGCAGCTTGGATTAGCTGTTGCTATAAGGTACTCACTATCAAGAAGAGCCTTCTCTGTTGCAGCCAATGGTCCTGAAGTCCTCCTGCTTGATTACCCAAGCCATCAAAGACGACTTTTACCTCTCCTAGCAAAGACGTAAGGATCTTTCTGACCAATGTTTTCCCTCTCGGAAGATATGTGCTAAATCTTTGCCATTAAAATAATAAAGTCAGCAGCTTGATATTTCCTCCATTCCATCTTATCTCTGTCAAAATCGAGACCAAGGCTCAAATCAAACACATACTATAACTTATGGACAGAAGTGAAAAAAGCATTTCATGGCTTGAGTGTGGGGATTTTAAGATGGGTTATCATTTTGTAACTGAATCTTATGTACTCTAGATATGCTATGAGTATTGCTGTAAATGACTTGAAGATAATTTACGTGAAGAGGACACCGGAGACTAACAAAGCCATCCATGTTGTTTCAAGTGGGTTCAAAGCTGTTCTCACATGGCACAATATGCGAACGCTTCAGGTGAGAACCAATATTTTTTAAGCAATTATATGTGAGAAAACGTCTATGAGCCATACTGATGTTATCTTTTTTTCTGGGTTCTTTCTAAGGAATGTCGTGAAGCTGTTGGAGGCCAAGGTTTGAGAACTGAAAATCTAGTTGGTCATTTAAAAGGCGAATATGATGTGCAGACTACATTTGAGGGTGACAATAATGTACTGATGCAGCAGGTAGGCTAAGGAACATAATCAGTGCTGTAACTTTCCTTGTTTTGACAATAGAATGTGACTTATCCGTTCTTACTTGGAGCTTAGGTGAGCAAGGCACTTTTTGCTGAATATGTATCGTGTAAGAAGAGAAATAAAACTTTCAAAGGATTGGGACTGGAGCACATGAACAGTCCTCGTCCTGTATTGCCAACTCAACTCACATCGTCGACCCTCAGATGCAGCCAGTTTCAGGTCATAAATATTTTCCTTGTCAACGTTTAATTAGATGATTTTTCAACATTTTGTTAAATATCTCTTGTATTTTGCCCCTGCCAGACAAATGTGTTCTGCTTAAGAGAGCGAGATCTTCTAGAGCGATTTGCTTCTGAAGTTGCACAGCTTCAAGGGAGAGGAGAAAGCAGAGAGTTCTCCTTCCTCCTGGTTAGCATTTATTCTCAAATAACCTTTGTTTCCATATCTCATATAGTAATGGTTTTTGGTTCGTCCTCCAGAATCATCAACTTTCTGAAGACCTAAGCAAAGCTTTCACAGAAAAAGTAATACTGCAGACCGTTTTGGATGCTGAGGCCAAACTGCCTACTGGGTCAATTAAGGTAAAACTATCAATTAGTTGAATGATGGAGTCAAGAAAATGTGGGAAATGTTTCCCTTTTCATCATGGGAGCTTTAAAACCAGAACAACACAATGTGATTGAAAATACATAACTCCATAAACCTGATGTCATGTTGTTCCCCAAAACTATACTAAAAACCTCCATATGTTTGATGATAGGATGTATTGGGTCTTGTAAGATCAATGTATGCATTGATCTGCTTGGAAGAAGATCCATCGTTGCTGAGATACGGCTACCTCTCAAGGGATAATGTTGGAGATGTGAGGAGAGAAGTTTCTAAGCTCTGTGGTGAGCTTAGACCCCATGCGCTTGCACTCGTCGCTTCATTTGGCATTCCTGATGCGTTTTTGGGTCCGATTGCTTTCAATTGGGTAGAAGCCAACGCTTGGTCTTCAGCTTAGTACTAGTCATAATTCCAAGATATCTTTTCGTATTCTATGCTCTTAATAATAAAACGGCTATGTAAGATCAACATTTGAGATACTTGACAAACATATGATTTGGGACTATCTACAATAGTTTTCTTCCCTTTATGTGATTCGTTTTATAAGCCACACTCGGTGACATAAATTTCTAAAAGAAAGAAAAAAAAAAAAACTTTCCCTGCTTTTATGTACTGTACAGATAGGGGTATTTCCGTCTTTTTGCACGACGAACAAACTCTTTTATAGCTGATGTTGAACTTTACATGGCAGGCACACTCTGGTGCTACTGCGAGGAGACTAAGAGACGAAAAAGAATGAGGAAATACGGAGCAGAGAAGAAGATGACTCTGGAACAATACGTTGATTTCTTCTCGTCTGGGAAGTCCATCGACTTCACCATCTCGTACCTCAATCAGGTTTCTCAATCGATTATTCTTTTCTGAACTATACGATTCTCCTCTTCAGTTTCTCTAATCTTCGACTCGTGCTTTTCTCTGTAGATCCTTCATATGCACGGTTTCCGAAAGCTCCACAAATTGCATAAGGTAACCTCCGATGATCATCTCTTAATTTCGTTGTTTGAATCGGTGGTAGATCTTTGGGACATATCCATATTAACATTTGAAATTCGATTTCATGATCAACAATTTCTCTGCGATTCCGTTAAATTGATTCTCATATTGTTAAATCCGATCGGGCTGTTACCAGAAAACTGTAGGCGAAGCCGTGGACGCAGTGGATCTTCTAGATCCCTCTCGCTCAACTCTGAAACAAGCCGCAGTCACGTCATCGTCGCCTTCCCTAACTCTCGAAGAAGTTATAACCGACATCGAAGCTCTGAAATGGCAGGAATGCTGTGTCACCTCACTCCAGATCATCAATTCCGAGCAAGTTATTCGATCAGTGCCCAAACTCAAACCGAGATCTTACAAGAGAAAGAAATATACCACGAAGAAATCTGGTGACGTTAATTTCGCTGATGAGGATGACACCACCATGATCTCACTCCCAGCTCTACCCAGAAAAAATATGAAGAAGAAGAAGAACGTGAAGAGCATCACATCTGTGAATGAAGCTGCACTACCAAAACCACTCTCTGACCACAATTTCCCATCAAGGTTTACTACTACTCCTTAATCTTCTCAAATTGTTCTTGAGAGCTTCAAGAGTAGATTTCCTCATTGATTGTGTTGGTGAATTTTATATCCATTGGGATAGTATCTGATAACTACTATTATTAGGGAAATCTTATAAGAGTATAAATGAGTAATGGAGAAAATGAGTATGTTAAAACAGTACTTATATGAGCAGTGTACAAGCAAATCTTATAAGAGTATAAATGAGTAATGGAGAAAAGGGAAAAACAGTACTTATTATTAGGTGTTAAAACAAAAGGTACTTATTATGGTGGTTACATACTCAAAGTTGATATATATAGAAATAGCAAGGAAAAGTTGGAATAAGATATCACATAATAGAACAAGCATTAGGATTCTCATCACTAAACTTAGAACCAGTCTGGTGGCTGAAGATAGAGGCATGAACAGGGTGGTGCCTGTAAGATGAATAGTCATTGTTATCGTAACCATGCTTGTAATAGTTATAAGAAGAAGTTGGGATTGGTGCCGCGTAGTTGATTGGGCCGTTGCAGCCGTGAGGGTTGTAGAAGAAGCCGCCGTTGTGATCAGGGTTATAAGGAAGCTGCCATAGCTCAGCTCTCCGACCCGTTTTTCTCACTTTCTTCAGAACCTTCTTCTGATCGGCATAGCCAGTCACCGTCACTTTCTGCTGCACCATATCGATTTCTACCTCATCCACTCCTGTTTTCATTAATTCAACAAACTTTATTTATTTAGTCATCAGATATGCTATCTAGTTTATGATTTACACAAAATCTATATATAGAGCCATTTTTTTGGGTAAAAAAATATATATAGCAATTTGGTAGTGATCAAAGAGTTTTCACCTCTCATCTTTTGAAGGGCATTTTTAACTCTGCTCTCGCATCCCACACAATCCATGTGAACTCTCATCTCAATAGTCTGAAGATGGATCAGAGATTGTTAAATTCTTGCACAACAAAAACAAAAATCCATGCAAGCAAACATATATGAACTAGAAAGATTTATCATCTGTAAACAAAACTAAGAGAATTTTTCCTTACCGTCATCTTGAGCTTTTCTTGAAGATTTCAGATTGTACTTAGTCAGATCAAAATTTGAAGTTTACGATGAACATTGATAATGAATGGCTTTGGCATGTGCGATATATGTAGTATTCCTTGCTCTCCAAGCTTATGGACCTCTTTTCTTGATTTAAAATTATTAGTTTTATAAAACCGTTTAATAATTAGGGGACCATCGTAAGAAATAAGGTATTATTTTTGCACCGACCTTTTATTTGTAAAGCGTGTAGAGATGAGTTGGGAAAGAGGTTGCTTCATATGGGGCATCCACAACGGGCACTTATTGTAGTTTCAATATATATTTTCGGCATTGCATGCATGTCGCTTCAAATTTCAATATAAAACATGAATATTTCCACGAATAAAAATAAAGAAAATTATTGGTTTAATCGTTGACCTCCTTATGTAATTTTCGGAAAACAAAGTATTAACAAATTACAAGTGAATTGGTGATTTATCAGGGTGTTGACTGTTGAGTGGTAATGGTTCTATTAGAACGTCATAAGAAATTTATGGAGAACTATATTTTAGCTATAGTAGTTGAAGGAAATTAAAACATCGTTGACCTTTACTGGTTGAAAATGTGAATTAAGGAAGAGAGAGCAGAGTTGACTTTTGGAATCAGTTGAATAAACTTGGGAGCAAAGCATGGACAGATGACGACACTCAGTGCTGAGCGAGCGAAACTGACGGATCCTGTCCATACTACTAGCCCACCAATTATTGTCCATAGTCATATTAATTAGTGCTTAATCGAACCAGAGTTCTATGTTGAACCGGTTTAGAGCGGTTCAACCTCTGGTTACATCGTGAAGGAGTGTGGCTTCAAGTTCAAGGTCAGGATTACATTCTACTTGTTTTTTCTTTCTTTGATAAAGGGTATTTTATTGAAACGTACGAGGATAAAGATGCTGTCAAATGAATATTTTGGTATAGATTTTGTTATCATAAGATCTAAGAGCGGTTTGGTATATACATTTTGAGTGTTGGGTATTTCAGTGAGTATGCAAGTGAATGTGATACAGTTGGCTTTGCATTTTGGTGAGTTTTCCAAACCTAAGAAAAATTGTGGCTTCTCCTATTTAGTCAAGAACTAGGGCAAACCAAAATTAACTAATGGTCTCAAAGCTTGAACTGAAGACCTTTTAAGCCAAATCCCGAAAATATTCTGTGAAACTTTTATCTATTAGATTTTCTTGATAATTATCTCGACAAACTTATGACGCACAATATAAAATTCATTAAAACTGTCTTTAGAGTATTAAACAACATAGCAGTAATAATACATTGTTGAATCTGATTAAATTCAAAACCATTGGTTTCAGGAGTTTTTTTCTTTTTCGAAACCGCATATGCACTTAAATGTCACAAATACACAATAATTCTCTCGAGTATGATAGATTGATTTATCTTAATGTTCGATAGTATGTATATAAATCAAATAAAATACTACTAAATATGATTTGTTAATTCGTTTTTTTTTAAACAGATACGGCATATCTTTGCTTGAAAGTCACGCTACTTATCTGAGCCAGAAACCTATTCACTCGTTCAAGAAACAGAGCAAAACATCTTTAACAAAAAAGGGGAAAAAAAACAAATCAAAAAATTATTTGGAAACAAAACCCTAGAATTTGAGAGAGCCCTAATAAACAGAGCATAGAAGATTTCGACAAGAAACATGGCAGAATATAAAGAACAGAAACCCTAATATAAAACGTTATTGTTGCCTTCTTGCTGAAGAAACCCAGTCTCCGTTAACCCAATCGAGATGCCTTCTCAGACGGTAACGTGGGTACTGGAGCTCCTCGTCGGTGGTCGCAAAGTAAACGGAGAACAAGTCGCCTTTCCTGCCGGTGACTTCTCCCACCCACCACCCATCTTTGTCGAAAGCATCGACCTTTTCATTAGGGCAAAACATTACGGGAAGAGATTTAGGAGGCATCGGCCGGAGTTCGTCAACAGAGATGACTTCGATCAACCGCTTAGATTCGTCCTCCTCCTTGACAAGATTCTTGTACTTAACCTTGTAATAGGATCCCTCGGGAGTCTTCGACAGTACCGTGGCACCGAAGTAAGACCCCAAGAAGCCGTCTTCTTTGCTGCAGACTTCAACTTGATCTCCTTTTACGAACTCCATTGTTGAGGGTTTTAGTATGATCAGACGTTTTCCTGATTTTTTGGTTTTGTGAAGAGACGAAGAGAGGGATTTATGTATTTATAAGAGATTTGATTCCTTTTTCTTTACGGACTGTTGTTCTACTCTTTTTTTTTCTTTTTCTTTTCCTTTTCCTTTTCCTTTTCCTTTTCTTTATTTGATGCATATAAGAAAACCCTTCTGAGTTAACATTTAATAAAAAAAAGAGTAAAACAAAAGTATTATGTATATTTTATGCATAGTTTATATTTATACCTCAAGTATTATGCATATTATATATATATATATATATATATA